>JBBDHG010000571.1:0-37500 GCA_037951165.1 Lophius americanus
CAGTGAAGGTTCATGTATGAAGCGCCTGAAAAACCCTCAGAAGGAAAAGGTGATTATTTATGTGAGAGTTGTTGTTGTTTATCTTTACGTGTGTCTTCTAGTTCTAGTTTCAGGCATGAACCCACTCAGAACCAGAACAAAACCTCACCAACGGGTTCTGACCCGTGAATGAGATCGATTTAAAGTTTAGCCTCTCCAGAATCTCTCACAGAGGTTCTACTCGGAGGAACCGGCGCCGGGGGAGACTATCGTCCCTGACGCCTCCTAAAGCGCCGAAACAAAAGAAAGTCCAGTGTTTGACTTTCATCCGTCCACAAAATAAAGAAGTCATTATCAGTCGGGCTTTAAGATGCTCACGACCAGCAGAACACAGAACCTGGTGTCGCCGGATAATCCCTCGCAAGATCCATCCTGACGGCGCCAGCAGGGGAACAGAGGGAGCAGAACCTCTCGCTCTACCTCTCCCTTCCTCTCCCCCCCCCCTCTCTCTCTCTCTCTCTCTCCTCTCTCTCTCTCCCCTTTCCCCCTCCCCCCCTCTCTCTCTCTCTCTCTCTCTCTCTCTCTCTCTCTCCATCTCTCTCTCCCCCTTTCCCCCCTCCCCCCCTCTCTCTCTCTCTCTCTCTCTCTCCCCCTCCCTCTCTTTCCCTCTCCCCCTCCCTCTCTTTCCCTCTCCCCCTCCCCCTCTCTCTCTCCCCTCCCTATCTCTCTACTCTCTCTATCTTTCCCTCTCTTTCCCCCCTCTCTCCCTCTACCTACCTGTTTCTCTCTCTCTCTCTCTCTCCATCTCTCTCTCCCCCTTTCCCCCTCCCCCCCTCTCTCCCTCTCTTTCCCTGTCCCCCTCCCTCTCTTTTCCCTCTCCCCCTCCCCCTCTCTCTCTCCCCTCCCTATCTCTCTACTCTCTTTCCCCCCTCTCTCCCTCTACCTACCTGTTTCTCTCTCTCTCTTCTCTTTATCTAGCTCTCTCTATCCTGTCTCTCTCTCTACCTCAGTCTCCCTCTCTACCCCTCCCCCCTCTCTCTCCCCTGTCTCTCCCTCTACCTACCTGTTTCTCTCTCTCTCTCTCCTCCCTCCCCTCATCTCTCTCTCTCCATCTCTCTCTCTCTACCGCTTTCATTTTTTCTCTCTCTCCCCCTCTCCCCCCTCTCTCTCTCTCTCTCTCTGGATAGAGTCACTATCACTGCTCTTCATCATCAGCTCCTCTTCTATCTTTCCAGTCCTTTGATTTTTCCCGTTAATCCATCGGCTGAGAAGATCCCGTCTGAGATTTCGTGGATTCGGTGAACTTTTGGTGACTCTCTTCCCGCCGGCGGCTCGGAGGCGTTCCGCCGAGGAACGTTGGGAACGTTGGGATGAAGGTCGACGAACATCCGGGAGGAAAAAACATCTTTGTCTCAAACTCTGTTTCCACGTCTGAAGATTCCAGAGTGAAGATAAGTCGCCTGACGCAGAAGGAACTCAAACCAGAACAAGTCCAGCCCGCCGTTTGTTCGCCGCTGAGGTCCGACACAAACGGGAGTTTGTAGAAAAACGACCCGAAGGACAACAAAAGAACTTTAAACGTTTTCTTCTTCTGAACATTCGTCAAATAAAGTTTATAGTCTATTAAAAATCTGTTCTTATGTCAGAAAGTTTGTCTTTGTTCTGGTTCTGTTGGCAGATTTGTTCCACCTTGCATTCAGTACTTTTTGAGTTATTTTCAAAGCTGGACCTCCAGCAGCAGGTTCTGGTTGGACCGTCTTCAGAGACAGGGACAGAACCAACGACGGGGATGAGATTAAAGGTGCAGTCCGTCACAATCCGGCAGGAACTCTTTAAATAACTTCAACGATCCTCTGGTGAAACCACTGAGAGCAAAACTGTGGGGCTTCAACTCAAGGGGGGTCCGCTCACAGTCTCTCAGTCCGGCCCCCACTGGTTCTGGTTCAGCTCGGAGTGGTTTGGGGCGAGAGAGGACATCAGATTTACACACCACCATCAAACCTCTGGACCGCCTGTCCTCTTTGACCCCGAGGGGAGGGGACAAGACCCCCGGTGTGTCGCTCCCGCAGTCCTACCCCCCGGTGCCCCCGGTCCACAGGGACACGATGCAGGAAGACGGGTCACGTCCCACCTAGCATGCTGCGGGTTCTTGGGTGGGGGAGGGGCGAGCTGCGACATTTAAAACACTGTACCTTTAAGATTAACGAGATTAGCGTTGAGGTTATGAAACGGTGGCGAGATTAGAGCGGCTTAGAACTCGTTGTTGACCTCTGGTTGGGTGGGGCGCCGTGTCCCCCTCCGACCCGGACCAGCGCCAGAAAACCCATCAGGACGGAACACCAGACGAAAGACCGGATCCAACTGAGTCTTCATCGACACGTCTGTCCGGTGACAAACACTTCCTGCCGACGGGGGTCACTTTCCAGTCCAGGGTCAGGATGGACATCAGTCCTCTCCATCTCCAGGACAAACGTCCACGCGTGTGGACAGAAGGACGAGCCGTGACACGTCCGTCCTCTAACCACAGAGGTTTAGTTGACTCCGTCTGAGCCTTCATCCCCTCGCAGGGACGCTCAACATGACGAGTGGACAAAACTCCAGGACCCCGTCTGGAGGGACGGACGTTTGTCTGGAGGGACGGACGTCTGTCTGGGAGGGACGGACGTCTGTCTGGAAGGACGGACGTCTGTCTGAGGGACGGACGTCTGTCTGGAGGGACGGACGTCTGTCTGGAGGACGGACGTCTGTCTGGAAGACGGACGTCTGTCTGAAGGGACGTCTGTCCCGACGATCTCTCCTGGAGAGACCCGCGTCATCGTCTCTTTACGTCCGTGTTCTGAGACGGACGTTTCTTCTCCTCTCTGGGCCTGGAGGCGGGAAGAACCGCTCTGACCTCCAGCAGGCTGACAAGACAGAAAAGAAGCCGGAGATCCGGCGGCGCTCCGGGCCTCCAGACGCGGACATGATCTGATGGCCTCCATGTTTCCCTCAAGCGTCGGGGCGTGTTTGCATCGTGTCAGCGAGACCCGGACCAGAAGACCCGGCCTCTCCGGGTCTCCTCAATAATGGATGTCTGTTTAATGTGAGAACAATCCAGGATTCCCCGTTGCCTCATCTTTTCTGATGAAATCACCGTCAGCGCCGCTCGCCGCGCGTTCCCGCCTCCTCCACGCCATCAATTCTTAAACAGCCAGGAGGATTTTACGCCTCCCGTAAGAAACGCCGCATAATTCTCCGCCGGATCTCGCCGGTGCTGCTGGTGAACTATTTACGACCTCGGTGACCCTCGGAGGTTCCTGGCGGCGACGCGTGAATAAAAGACGCACCGCCTGAAACACTGTAAAAACCTGCCTGTAGAAACGAGTGTGAAATAAAAGTTTATCAGTGTGGAGGCATGAAAAGATGTGAAAATATAAAAATGTGGTGAAATTATCTCTCAAATAGAATCAAAGTCCTTACCGAAAAATGATTATTTATTATTATAAAACATATATATATATATATATGTTATATAAAATATTATAAATATAGTAAACACTAGTTATTAATTAACGAATAACTTTTTTTTCTCTATTTACCGTTTTTTTATGTTTAGTTCTGTAAAATATAAATATATATTAGCGAGAAAGATAAATATTATATATATTTTTTTTCTCATGTAATTCTCTGATCTCATCAGGTGTAATGAGATATTATGAGATATTATGAGATATTATGAGATATCATGAGATATCATGAGATATTAAGAGATATTATGAGATATCATGAGATATTATGAGATATCATGAGATATCATGAGATATCATGAGAAATCATGAGATATTATGAGATATTATGAGATATCATGAGATAGCATGAGATATCATGAGATATTATGTGATATCATGAGATATTATGAGATATTATGAGATACTGTGAGATATTATGAGATATCATGAGATATTATGAGATATCATGAGACATCATGAGATATTATGTGATATCATGAGATATTATGAGATATTGTGAGATATCATGAGATATCATGAGATATTATGTGATATCATGAGATATTATGAGATATTATGAGATACTGTGAGATACTGTGAGATATTATGAGATACCATGAGATATTATGAGATATTACGAGATATTACGAGACATTATGAGATATTATGAGATATTATGAGATATGAGATATTATGAGAAATTATGAGATATTATGAGATGTCATGAGATATCATGAAATACGAGATATTATGAGGTTTTATGAGATATTATGAGATATCATGAGATATCATGAAATACGAGATATTATGAGGTTTTATGAGATATTATGAGATATTATGAGGTTTTATGAGATATTATGAGATATTATGAGATATTATGAGATATCATGAGATATTATGAGACACTATGAGATATTATGAGATACTATGAGATATTATGAGATATTATGAGATATTATGAGATATCATGAGATATTACGAGATATTATGAGATATCATTGTCAAGCTGGCACCACAATTAGGATCCACAAGCACGACTAATACAACGTCTGGTGAATAAACTCTTTACTCGTAAGGTCAGGCAAACAATAACCGAGGAAGCAGGCCAAAATACAAGGTTTCTTACAAGAAGAGATCAGAACCATGGAACACTAGGAATTACGCTGGATAGGTTGGCACAATGGAACAACACGATCTGGCACAGGTGGGAAGGTGAGCACAGCTTAAATACACTGAGGCAGAGTCTTAACAGGACGCAGGTTTTAACAATCAAGGGGTGGAGAAGCAATCAGGAAACCACATGACAACAAACCTAATTACAAGGCATGACAATCATGAGATATCATGAAATACGAGATATTATGAGGTTTTATGAGATATTATGAGATATTATGAGATATTATGAGATATCATGAGATATTATGAGACACTATGAGATATTATGAGATATTATGAGATATTATGAGATAGCATGAGATATCATGAGACATCATGAGATATTATGTGATATCATGAGATATTGTGAGATACTGTGAGATATTATGAGATATCATGAGATATTATGAGATATTACGAGATATTACGAGACATTATGAGATATTATGAGATATTATGAGATATGAGATATTATGAGAAATTATGAGATATTATGAGATATCATGAGATATCATGAAATACGAGATATTATGAGATATTATGAGATATTATGAGATATCATGAGATATCATGAAATACGAGATATTATGAGATATTATGAGATACTATGAGATATTATGAGATATTATGAGATATTATGAGATATCATGAGATATTATGAGATATTATGAGATATCATGAGATATCATGAAATACGAGATATTATGAGGTTTTATGAGATATTATGAGATATTATGAGATATTATGAGATATCATGAGATATTATGAGACACTATGAGATATCATGAGATATTGTGAGATATCATGAGATATCATGAGATATTATGTGATATCATGAGATATTATGAGATATTATGAGATACTGTGAGATACTGTGAGATATTATGAGATATCATGAGATATTATGAGATATTACGAGATATTACGAGACATTATGAGATATTATGAGATATTATGAGATATGAGATATTATGAGAAATTATGAGATATTATGAGATATCATGAGATATCATGAAATACGAGATATTATGAGGTTTTATGAGATATTATGAGATATCATGAGATATCATGAAATACGAGATATTATGAGGTTTTATGAGATATTATGAGATATTATGAGATATCATGAGATATTATGAGACACTATGAGATATTATGAGATATTATGAGATACTATGAGATATTATGAGATATTATGAGATATTATGAGATATTATGAGATATTATGAGATATTATGAGATATCATGAGATATCATGAAATACGAGATATTATGAGGTTTTATGAGATATTATGAGATATTATGAGATATCATGAGATATTATGAGACACTATGAGATATTATGAGATATTATGAAAAACTATGAGATATTATGAGATATTATGAGATATCATAAGATATTATGAGATATTATGAGATATCATGAGATATTATGAGACACTATGAGATATTATGAGATATTATGAGATATCTGGAGGAGAAATGAGACTTCTATACTTTTTTTGTAGCCTGGTGGGGGTTTGAGTCCCACTGAAGGATCTGCAAACATTGGTGGACCGGAGTCAAAGCGAGGAGGAGTGCGGCTGACCTTAATCACTTCCAGGTTCATCTTGGCTCAGGATTCACTCGTGTGCTTTATTTCAGGTCACTGCCTCAAAGTCAAAGTAGGGCAGAGTCATTATCTGAGGGCGCCGAGTCCAATCATCCTCACAATACAGACGGGTCGGCACAATCCGCTGAGGAGCCGTCCATTACCTCTGGGCTCCGCCACATATGCTCCATCAGAACCGGCGCCGTCTTTATCTGTGCAGAGAGCCGCTCATATGTGTCGTATAGTTTCCTTTCTATTTAAACTGTGATCCACCTGGAAACGCAGGACGTGGCCCCGCCCACCAAACAATGACGAGATAAATGTGGAACAAACATAATTCTCCATGTTTGAGAAATGTGTTTTTAAAACAGATAAAGCGGTGAACACAACAAACGTGGACGCAGTCGTCTGTCTTCTGGACTCTTATTTCACATCTACAGGATTTTGTTCTTTCAGGAGTCTTTGAACGTTTCATCCACACTGTAAAAAATAATCTGTATAGTAATAATATTTCATATAATATATATAATAATTTACAGGAAACTCTGTTAGCTGTGGTTGACATGATTTTACAGTAAAAAAATATGGTCACGATGTAGAAGTTACGATAAATAACCACGAAAGAGAAAAACATACATTTTTATTTGTTCTTGAACTCAACATTTCGTCACAAATCTCGACCGTATTTTCCGCGTATTGTTTTATAGAAACAACGTAAGACTTGTAACAAATATGTAAAATGTTTTTAGTTTCTTTAACTATTCATGTAAATATTAGTTCATTTAAACGGAATATTTTTACAGTAATGTCTTAATTTTAAGAAAACTGTATTTTCACAGTAAAATTCTGTGTTTCCAGATAATCCGACCATAAATAATAAAATATTTATTAAGATAATTCATAATTATCTGCTCCAGTCATTTCCTGTGGAGAGTTTTACGGTATGTTACTGTAGCCGTTTTTAAACCTTCATTTTTCTGGACGAGATCATCTTCATTTGTTCTAATGGCAGAATTAATTTTTTCATCTTCTAATTTGTACATGCTAGTAAACACGTCTTGTTGTTGTTATTGTTGTAATAGTTGTTGTTGTTGTTGTTGTTGTTGTTGGTGGTGAGGAGTTTCTCTTCCACACCGAGGGACTTCTTCTTCTTGGGTCGGCCCGCTCTGACAGAACCGGGTCGTGTTCGATGGCGTTGATCAGAATGGCGTTACTGCGTCTGGCTGTGAAGCGGAGGAGAGACGACGGCCTGTGGTTCCTGATTATCGCTGCCTGAAAGGACTTAAAGAGCCGAGCAGCAAAATAAACAACATCGATTATCATCCCACTGTTCTTTTCTCTCCACGAGGGAGGGGCTGGGGCAAAGCCCCCCCCCCCGACCATCTGCTCCAGCAAATGTTAAGGCGGGCTGAGACGCCCCTGAATCCTGTTCAAACCGGATTATCAGATATTCTAAGGGCCGGACGAGCGTCTTATCGTCTGCAGATCTCCTCTGAATCCAGAATAGTGAGCAGGATTATCAGGATTAGGGAGGACAAAGAAGAGGTCCTCACCGGAACGACTCAAGTAGATCAGATCCCACACTGACTCATCCTGACTATGTCTATGACGTCATCAGTCTGTTCTGGGATCAGATCCCACACTGACTCAACCTGACTATGTCTATGACGTCATCAGTCTGTTCTGGGATCAGATCCCACACTGACTCAACCTGACTATGTCTATGACGTCATCAGTCTGTTCTGGGATCAGATCCCACACTGACTCATCCTGACTATGTCTATGACGTCATCAGTCTGTTCTGGGATCAGATCCCACACTGACTCAACCTGACTATGTCTATGACGTCATCAGTCTGTTCTGGGATCAGATCCCACACTGACTCAGCCTGACTATGTCTATGACGTCATCAGTCTGTTCTGGGATCAGATCCCACACTGACTCAACCTGACTATGTCTATGACGTCATCAGTCTGTTCTGGGATCAGATCCCACACTGACTGAATGATGAAGATGAATTCAGTTAACTAGTTTCTCTGGATTCAGGAATCAAACAACACAGATTCCTGGCGTCGGTTAAAAACATCTTTTTTGACGACATCAGACAAACGTTTAGGAATTGAAGTCCCAAAAAAGCGTTTTTCATGAATTAGTAAAATAGGCACCAGCAGTGGAGAAATTATGACCAATAAACTGTGATTTTGGAGATAAAGCTCCCCCTAGTGGCAAAAATATGCAACCGACTTTTCCTAAAATCAACCCAGTTCTTCCTCGCTCTGAGTTTTATGTGTGAACCAAATCTGAAACGGATTCAAGACACAGTTTTTGAGTTATGGCGTTAACAACGAGGAATATTCCCTCTTAGGGGACGGATCAAACCCAGGACGGTTTGACGGATGTTCATGTCCCCTGACATGATGTCAAATATATCGATCCTGAAGACTTGGACCCTGTCAGAAGACAAAGACGTCTGTCCTGACAGAAGACAAAGACGTCTGTCCTGTCAGAAGACAAAGACGTCTGTCCTGTCAGAAGACAAAGACGTCTGTCCTGTCAGAAGACAAAGACATCTGTCCTGACAGAAGACAAAGACGTCTGTCCTGTCAGAAGACAAAGACGTGTGTCCTGACAGAAGACAAAGACATCTGTCCTGACAGAAGACAAAGATGTCTGTCCTGTCAAAAGACAAAGACGTCTGTCCTGACAGAAAACAAAGATGTCTGTCCTGTCAAAAGACAAAGACGTCTGTCCTGACAGAAAACAAAGATGTCTGTCCTGTCAAAAGACAAAGACGTCTGTCCTGACAGAAGACAAAGATGTCTGTCCTGTCAAAAGATAAAGACGTCAGTCCTGACAGAAGACAAAGATGTCTGTCCTGTCAAAAGACAAAGACGTCTGTCCCGACAGAAGACAAAGATGTCTGTCCTGTCAAAAGACAAAGACGTCCGTCCTGACAGAAAACAAAGACGCCTTTCCTGTCAGAAGACAAAGACGTCTGTCCTGACAGAAGACAAAGACGTCTGTCCTGACAGAAGACAAAGACGTCCGTCCTGACAGAAGACAAAGACGTCCGTCCTGACAGAAGACAAAGATGTCTGTCCTGACAGAAGACAAAGACGTCTGTCCTGACAGAAAACAAAGATGTCTGTCCTGTCAAAAGACAAAGACGTCTGTCCTGACAGAAGACAAAGACGTCTGTCCTGTCAAAAGACAAAGATGTCTGTCCTGACAGAAGACAAAGACGTCTTTCCTGACAGAAGACAAAGACGTCCGTCCTGACAGAAGACAAAGACGTCCGTCCTGACAGAAGACAAAGACGTCCGTCCTGACAGAAGACAAAGACGTCCGTCCTGACAGAAGACAAAGACGTCCGTCCCTCAGGGGATGTCTTCACTTTGAGTCGGACGTTTATGTTTCGATGTTTCCTGAAGACCGACGGCGTCCGAGAGCTGAACCCAAAGGGGGACGCGGCGGTGACAGACGCTGGACGGACTTCAGTCTTCAAACAGAACCAAAGCAGAGACACGCTTCAACGCTGAAGATGAACCAACAACCTGCTGACCTGCCAGCTGGAGTCACGGTGATCTGCTCCCTTCAATCATTTGTTTTTGTGTCGGGGGATTAGTGTTAAATCTACAGGAGTGGAACTGAGGTCGTGACCTTGTGATTACTTCACAGGGGGGCGGGAACTCAGTGTCTCAGAAAGGGCCGCCGCGTTTCCTCACTGGTTTGATTGTTGCACACACAAGGGTAGCTCCGCCCCCGGCCACCTGTTAGAAGACGGGTCAACGAACCCAAACAGAACATTCCACCAGAAGAACATCTGACCTAAGGTCCAACAATGTTCTAGTGATGATCTGTGGCGGTGGTGATGTCATCGATGAACCCATTCATGAAGAAGTCTTCATATTTAAAGTAGAAAAGAAAAATCCGTTCAGGTTTTAACTCTTCATTCAAGTTCAGAGGAAAACTGCAAAAAATTAACTGATAAAACTAATCAGTGGTAGAAACAATGAATTCACTGAAATAAGGTCAAATACAGACTTTTACTGTAAAAAAGCTAACTAGTGTTAAAATGACGGGGCGGTACCGTGATGTCACACGCCAATCACAACTGTAAAGGTGTTCTTGAAAGTTCTTGACTGTTATTCCTTCTATATTTTTTACAGTGTATTCCACTAACCCCAGTATTTTACCGTTAACGGGACGTATTTTTCTTTACGGTGTGCCGTTCTCATGACTCAAGGCACGATGCATTAACAGAATTGGCGGAGTCAGCGGCTCCGGCGGCGGGTCCAAACAGAGAGCGGGCTGGTTTGTCATCCGGTCCTGTCTCCTGCAGATGAAGGATCTCAGGTGAGGGACCCGTAAAATCGATGTGGGGGGCGGCGAAGGCGGGTTTTTCCGTCTCGATGGCTCTTTCGCGATGTTTCGGTGGTGAAAAAGGAATATGTTCCAGGTTTATGTTACATTTCTCCGAGATAAAGACCCGATAACGGATGTCTGCGTTCTCAAGGTTACGGACAATCCGGCGTTTTTCTTCTGAGGACGTTTATGGTTCCTGCTTCTTCTCAGGAATGATTATTGAATAAAATCACAGCCTCACGTCTGACTGCAGCGATTCTTAGAGGTTTCAGTTTTCTCGAAGATGCTGCCATTAAGCCACTGAACCGTCCTCGTGTTCATAATGTGAAGGGTGAAATGAAGACGAGATGAGAGTGATGAAGACCATATGGAGAACCTCGGCACCAGAGGAAAAATAATTGCTGGTGTCGGTGTGTAGATGTAGCTCCATCTGCAGATCTGTCACTGAATGTAATGTAATCAAAGTAACGACGTAGAGATGGATTCCTGGACTGTCAGATCACGACTGGCTGCTCATGAATCATGAATCAGGCTCTCAGCCAATAACCTCCATCAGTAACGCACTGTAAAAAACTCCACAGGGAAAATTTACATAGTGTATAAAACTCTGTTCAGCTCATGGATTATTGAAATCCCAGAAATAATAATAATAATAATAATAATAATAATAATAATAATAATAATACATTTAATTTATAATAACCCTCAAACATCTCCACAACCATGAGAAGTGTCTGTGAGTAATCTGTTACTACCTGTGAGTAACCTGTTACTACCTGTGAGTAATCTGTTACTACCTGTGAGTAATCTGTTACTACCTGTGAGTAATCTGTTACTACCTGTGAGTAATCTCTTACTATGTGTGAGTAATCTGTTACTACCTGTGAGTAATCTGTTACTACCTGTGAGTAACCTGTTACTACCTGTGAGTAACCTGTTACTACCTGTGAGTAACCTGTTACTACCTGTGAGTAATCTGTTACTACCTGTGAGTAATCTGTTACTACCTGTGAGTAATCTCTTACTATGTGTGAGTAATCTGTTACTACCTGTGAGTAATCTGTTACTACCTGTGAGTAATCTCTTACTATGTGTGAGTAATCTGTTACTACCTGTGAGTAACCTGTTACTACCTGTGAGTAACCTGTTACTACCTGTGAGTAATCTGTTACTACCTGTGAGTAATCTGTTACTACCTGTGTGAGTAATCTGTTACTACCTGTGAGTAACCTGTTACTACCTGTGAGTAACCTGTTACTACCTGTGAGTAACCTGTTACTACCCGTGAGTAATCTGTTACTACCTGTGAGTAATCTGTTACTACCTGTGAGTAATCTGTTACTACCTGTGTGAGTAATCTGTTACTACCTGTGAGTAATCTGTTACTACCTGTGTGAGTAATCTGTTACTACCTGTGTGAGTAATATGTTACTACCTGTGTGAGTAATCTGTTACTACCTGTGAGGAACCTGTTACTACCTGTGAGTAACCTGTTACTACCTGTGAGTAATCTGTTACTACCTGTGAGTAACCTGTTACTACCTGTGTGAGTAACCTGTTACTACCTGTGAGTAACCTGTTACTACCTGTGTGAGTAATCTGTTACTACCTGTGAGGAACCTGTTACTACCTGTGAGTAACCTGTTACTACCTGTGAGTAACCTGTTACTACCTGTGAGTAATCTGTTACTACCTGTGAGTAACCTGTTACTACCTGTGTGAGTAACCTGTTACTACCTGTGAGTAACCTGTTACTACCTGTGTGAGTAACCTGTTACTACCTGTGAGTAACCTGTTACTACCTGTGTGAGTAATATGTTACTACCTGTGAGTAATCTGTTACTACCTGTGAGTAATCTGTTACTACCTGTGAGTAATACGTTACTACCTGTGAGTAACCTGTTACTATCTGTGAGTAATCTCTTACTATGTGTGAGTAATCTGTTACTACCTGTGAGTAATCTGTTACTACCTGTGAGTAATCTCTTACTATGTGTGAGTAATCTGTTACTATGTGTGAGTAATCTGTTACTACCTGTGAGTAATCTGTTACTACCTGTGAGTAATCTCTTACTATGTGTGAGTAATCTGTTACTACCTGTGTGAGTAACCTGTTACTACCTGTGAGTAACCTGTTACTACCTGTGTGAGTAACCTGTTACTACCTGTGAGTAACCTGTTACTACCTGTGTGAGTAACCTGTTACTACCTGTGTGAGTAATATGTTACTACCTGTGAGTAATCTGTTACTACCTGTGAGTAATCTGTTACTACCTGTGAGTAATACGTTACTACCTGTGAGTAACCTGTTACTATCTGTGAGTAATCTCTTACTATGTGTGAGTAATCTGTTACTACCTGTGAGTAATCTCTTACTATGTGTGAGTAATCTGTTACTATGTGTGAGTAATCTGTTACTACCTGTGAGTAATCTGTTACTACCTGTGAGTAATCTGTTACTACCTGTGAGTAATCTGTTACTATGTGTGAGTAATCTGTTACTATGTGTGAGTAATCTGGTACTGTGTGTGAGTAATATTTCTCCCCTCTGATGTTTTTAGATCAAAGGCTCTGACATCATTATATTACAGAAACATGAAAGTAAACAATCAGTGAATTTGTTCAGAAACTCTTTGATAACTTCTGCATCACATTCGATAGAAATACCACAAAGTTCTTGTTCTTCTACCGTTTCTGTACCAGAACCAGCATTATGTTGGGTTTGGGTTCAGGTTAGATTATTTTCAGGAAGAACAGGTTGGAGATAAACTCCCCCCCCCTTCTCTTTGAGCGTTCCTAAACGTCTATATCTCAGTGAACGTATGCGGAGCAAGAAGACTCCGGTCCGGTTCTTCTCCGGTTCTTCTCTGCTCACAGAGGAACATCTTCTGATGAACGGGAGCGTTTTAACGTTTAGCAGCTTTACATTCATCTATTATTAGACGGCTGACATTTAAGTTCTCTCCATACGAGACGCTTCAGCAGCATCTTCTCAAACCACCCAGGACGAATGTCCTCAGGGAACTGATTATCTCCTTCTCCCTTCTTCATCGGGAAATAACTTTGATGAGCAATTAAGCATTTTCTGTTGTCTCTACCGGGCCTTTGTGCTTTTTTGGTTTTTTTGCCTTTCAAGTGGGTATTTTTGGATGGTTCAGCGTAAACAGGAAGTTGTAGCGCCGGCGGTTCTCCCCTCCGGCATCCATCTTCCTCTCTGATGTGTTTGTGCGCTACTGTACATCGTAGTCGCCGGGTTTTCATTATCCAATCATTATTATCAGCTTTCCGGTTCTGTTGTTCCAAAAACAGATTTCATTCTTCGGCTTCTGTCTGAGAACTTCAAAGGATGTTCTCGCAGCACATTTCCATAACTCTTCATCTGTAATCTCCTCCTAATGAGAACATCATCTCCAGAAAACTTCTTCACCTCTCTCTCCTGGTGGCGCTGTCAATGTGAGAGGAAAGAAGCTCCTGGGCCGGTCCTGCCCGGTCCGGACAACACGGTACCTGATGTTCTGGATGTAAAACTTCACTTAAGTAAAATCATCCCAGTTCTACAACTAAAATGTATTCAAAGAATGAAGAGTACAAATACTGCCAGGTTCTGGATGAATACTCCTGCTGGGCTAAAACTACTTCATACCATTCTTTAGTGAAATACTTCAGTACACAAAGACGTATTCTGACAAACACCTGCTAACTAAAACTGTCAGACGACTGGAAATGATTTAGAAAAGTAAAAATACCTCAGATTTGTACTTGAGTACCACACTTGAGTAAAAGTACTTAATTACCGTCCGTGACTATAATTAAAGAAATAAAGGTTTTCCATGACTTTGAAAAGAAGTATTAAAGAGTAGTTTCATAATAATTACATAATCTGAAAAGTAACTAGTAACTACAGCTGTTAGAAAAATGTACTGTAGTAGAAGTATAAAGATACAAGTAGATTCACAACGGGAACTTTTGCATGGAATAGCTTAGAGTGAAAATAATCAAGTACAAGTACCTCAAATTTGTTTCTGGTACAGTACTTGAGTAAATTTACTTAGTTACTATCCACCACTGGTGGAAACAGTACAAGTCTGAGAGCAACCATTCATTCATTCATTCATGTCATGTCATGTGACATTGATGAGGAGGTGAGTCAATCAAATCCACAGAAACACTCTGTGATCCTGCCGACAACGCTCTTTACTGATTCTGGTCTGGAATCCTTCAGAGGAACTTTTCATCCAGCCTTTCTTCTCTTTTGTTCAACCACAGAGCAACGCTAACATTCCAGAGTTACTAGCCGTCGTGTTTGTGTTCATGCTGTCATTCTATGGGTCGCCCACAGAACTTGTCGGGAAAGATACGTTTAGACCCAATACTTGAGCCGAGCATTATTGGGACCAATAGAGAGTAACTGGAGGAGCAGCTCCATCAAGAATTAAAGAATGAGTCCAATGATCGTACCAGCATCTGTGATTGACGGCGTCGCAGCAGTTTAAAGGAGCAGTGACGCCGTTTTATGGCTAAAGTCTTGAAACTCTCTGTTACGTTGAGCAGGTTTTTATGTTTTTGCTTCATACCAGCGACATCACTGGATCTACCGCCGTCATGTTCGTGATCGTGGTGTCACCCGGCTGGTCCACATAAGAACAGTTGCGGGGTTAACGTGAAAAAGAATTCTAACATAATACTTTCCCCATCGGTGTCTTGGAGTGTCCCCGACGAAACATCGCTGTTTACCGATTATGTCCTACTTTAAGATCTTAGCGTCATACGTTGCCTCCACGGTCTAACCAGACAGAAGGAGTTTGTTGGCAACAACCGGTTCACCTTTAACTCCTGCTGCTGGATCACTCAAGTCATGAAAATAATCAAGTACAAGTAGCTCAAGTTTGTTCTGGTACAGTACTTGAGTAAATGTTCTTAGTTACTATGTTACTATCCACCACTGCTGGAAATACCAAGTCTGACATCAACCATTCGTTCATGTCAAGTCATGTGACATCAATGAGTAGGCGGGTGGATCACGGCGACAGAAGCCCTCTGAGATCCTGCCGACAACGCTCTTTAACGACACTGTCCTGGCACTCCTTCAGAGGACGATGTGAAATAACGGCAGACAATTATTCTACAGTACGTGTTTGGCCAGAGCGGACTCATGTGGAATACTGTAGAAACAGGAATAAGTCGAGTCCTCAAAATAGGAAATACAATACAAAAGACTTTAATAAAGTTCAGAAGCGCACACATACATGAACAAACAGTTTACAGTTTTCTCCACACTGGCAAATCAAAGTCACGTACAAAGATAACGTCAGGTGCATTTTGAAGTTCACATTAAATCAAAGTCAGGCTGTCGGTCAGCCTCACATTTAAAAACAAAATCAACCAGGATCCGACAAATCTCAGCAGAACGCGGTGCCGGAGGCGAGGGACGTCTGAGATGGTGGTTCTACGCAGCAGTGAATACATCTGATAGCATAATTACAGGAACACATTAACAACCTGCCTCACAAAGACGCTCCTGAAAAGTCTGGAGATTTAATAGGAGGGCAGAAAAAAGGGGCGGTCCGGTGGGTTTGTTGGTTTGTAAGCACATTTTAACGACTACTTCTATGGTTCTACCATCCGTGGGTGCGATTATGTTTGGTCATCTATCTAACAGGCGGTCAGCGTTGTCACGTTGAACAGCTGATCCCGGGGTCTATCACCGGACCGCAAACATTCTGCTTCCTGTGGAGACTCCAGAAGCAAAAGTGGATTTCTTTGAAATATGGACTTAATGTTGTTTTTAAACGAATCCTGGATTAATGTGTTGTTTCCATGTTTGACGTTCTTTTCATCAGAACCTCTAATGTGGTTTTTAAGCCTTACAAGTCCACTAAAGACCTGCCGAGGATTACTCTTCCTCCTCTTTAGGATAATCTGGACTCGTTAAATGTTGATTTCACAGGTTGACACACAAAAGGTCCGACTTAGTGCTCCTCAAATCTGCCCGACAGAAACAGCTTCAATAAACCGGCCGTATGAAACGCGTTTGGACGCCTGCATGCGTCTGCAGGGACATGCATGCGTCTGCAGGGACATGCATGCGTCTGCAGGGACATGCATGCAGACGAGGAGGACGCGTTTGGACACATGCATCCATGTTTCTGTGCTATTAGCCTCATTCTCCACCTGCAGCGCCGCCAGTGGAATCACAAGTGCACTACAAAAACAGCCAAACTAGAAATAAGACAAATATTCTTAAACTGTAAACAATTTTTTTTTGAAATCAGCAGAAAGATCGAGTAAAAAATGTATCTTCTGGAAACCATAACAGCAGCAGAATAATCTCCCCACCCTAATGGACCTTCAGAACCGGAGGAAAACGTCACTACTAATCAGATTTAAGCTATGTGAGTCCTTTTTTTTAAGTGTAGTTCACTCAAAGCGAGCGTTCCAGTCCCTTTTAAGAATCTCTACCTTCATCCATGATTCATAATTAAACACTTCCTGTTTCTTAAATCTAGGGAAATAATCTTGTTTTTCTAATGAGACATTCTGTAAACCGGGTTTGGACCTTGTTACCGGTTCTGACGACTGAAGCTCAACATCAGCTAAAATATATGACTGAGGAAGACGAAGATCAAGGATCAAGGACGATGGATATTTTTTCTTTTGAGACCAAAAGTAAGAGGAACTTCCCCGAAACAAGGCTATTTTTTTATTATTTTATTTTTAAACTTTTTTAAACTTTATTTAATTTTTTTAATTCCTTTTTTGCAGTGCTGTCAGTGGAATCAGACAGAACGAAGAGGAAGTGGACAAACTGCAAAAAATTAGATCTTACTCAGTTGAAATATCTTGAATCATTTCTCTTCAGGCATCTCGATTCGGTTGATGCTGGAAACTAGAATCATCATCATCATCATCATCATCATCATCATCATCATCATCGTCATCATCAGCTGAGATAATTCTTAATCTTGTCTTTGTATCGTTTTTAGATTCATTCTCTGAGGCTCCTTATTTGACTCGATTAAAGGGAATCATGGGAACTTTAATCTTGGCGGATCGTTTTTCTTTATTTTAAGTAAGATTTTGAATTTTCCCGGTTTTTGCACACTGTAAAAAAAAAATGCAAAGCAGCCATAGTGTCAACCTGTTTACAGTAACATTGTTTATTACATGAAATGATTCTTAGTTACAATAAATCTAGAGTTTTGTGAAGCTAGAAATCAACAGTATTTGATGAATATACAGTATGTCTTACTTTTCGCTCGTTAATAAGAATTATGGGATGCTCTCGATACCTGCGGGAAGTTGGTTATTTAAGTTATTTAGACAGAATAAATACTATAAATAATAACCTGATTCTACAGTATGGAATTTTTTATAAAGTTTGTATTTTCACGGTAAAATTCTGTTTTCCACATTTTCTTGCTCTTCAAAAATAAGTTTATGAATAAAAAATTAGCTACGAGTGTTTCAGCTTATAATAAGTAAGGAAACGTCTATTTACCGTTATTTAAGATAATTCATCTGCTATAATGATACACCGTTTTAAATGTTTACAGTTTTTTACTGTCATTTGACACTTGCTTTAATTTCTACAGTGGATTTTTTTAGAGTGTACTGTGCCTTTAAACCTAAAACAGGTCGACATTAAATCTGTTTTTTTCACGGTTAAATATAATATATATAAATTTAACACGGTTAAATATTTAACCGTGAAAAAAACAGATTTAATGTCGACCGTTTATGTTCCTATTTTTTCTTTTCTTTTTTTACAGTGCAGTGCTGAGAAGGTGGAGAGTTTCAGGCTCGTGTCAGATCTTACAACAAAAACACGTCAGCGCTCATCAGGTCCAAAAAAAGCCCGGATGGAACCACAACAAAATATAATCAGAAGAATAATCGCAACAATTCTAATCATTATAATAATTATTATAATTATAATCATTAGAGTGAGAACATCAAATGAAATAAATATAAGAGCGTTGACTCTGTATAGATTTACATACATACAAATAAACATTCTGTACAGATCCACCCACTGTGATTGACAGCTATGTTACAGAGCGTCTGACGGAGGCGGGGTGGAGGGGGTGGAGGGGGTGGAGGGAACCGGCATCATCCACACGTGCAGCAGAGAAAGTCTCAGACCTCCATCAGACCGAGCGGAGGAGCGGGTCCGCCCCCCCCCCCCACGATCTCAGGGTTTAGAGGAGAGGTGGAGGTTTGAGGTAAAGTAAAGTACTGGCTTCACCTCCTGGGCTGTCTGCCCTCTCTCTCTCCCTCTCTCCCTCTCCCCCTCCCTCTCCCTCTCTGTGTCTCTCTCTAGGTAGGGGGAGCTAGAGGCTGATTTTAATCCTGTGGGGGCGGGCCGGACCCGAGCCACAGAGTGTGCCATAGTGTGGTGGTTTCAGAGGCGTCTCCTGAAATGCAGATAGACAGAGAGATATAGGGAGATTGTCGTTACAATGTCATCAAGCAGCTCCGAGCAGCTTCATCACACTCACACCAGTCCAAAGAACCAGAACATTCTTCAAGGCCCGGCCCGCCGTCGGGTCTCGGAACCTCGTCGGGTTTCCTTGAAGAAGGTTTCTCAGGGCGGCGCATGCAACGGTTTCCAATCATGACTTTATTCTCCCACCACACCAGAGCAGCACTCGGTTCTGAAGGAGGTCGGGTCCAAATGTCCCTCATCTTAACGTCTGACGTCTGATAACCTGTTTACTTATCACAAACTAAACACACCTTTGATTCATTGTTCCCGTACTTTTCAGCTGTGACTCGTGGTGAACCTCAGGGTTCTGTATTAGGACCATAGATGATGACTCTTGATATCGAAAATTCTTTCTTTCTTTTACTCTTCTTCAAAGTGGTCCTGAAAGAATGCACTTAACCTGTTGTTCTAATGTTTTACAGTGCTCTTTTATAGTTTAACAGTGTTATTTTATGTTTTAGATTGTTGTTTTAATGTTCTACAGTGCAGTTTTATATTTAACAATGTTGTTTTATATTTTATACTGCTGTTTTATGTTTTACAGTAGTTTTATTGTTTTACAGTAGTTTTATTGTTTTACAGTGTTGACTTATTGTTTTACAGTGCTGTTTTATATTTTACAGTGCTGTTTTATTGTTTTACAATGTTGATTTATTGTTTTACAGTACTACTTTTTGTTTTACAGTGTTGATTTATTGTTTTACAGTACTGTTTTATTGTTTTACAGTGTTGATCTTTTGGTTTACAGTGGTGATTTATATTTTACAGGGCTGTTTTATTGTTTTACAGTACTGTTTTATTGTTATACAGTGTTGTTTTATTGTTTTACAGTGTTGTTTTATTGTTTTACAGTGTTCTTTTTTTGTTTTACAGTACTGTTTAATTGTTTTACAGTGTTGATTTATTGTTTTACAGTGTTGTTTTATATTTTAGGGTACTGTTTTATTGTTTTACAGTGTTGTTTTATTGTTTTACATTGTAGTTTTATTGTTTTACAGTACTGTTTTATTGTTTACAGTGTTGTTTTATTGTTTTACAGTGTAGTTTTATTGTTTTACAGTGTTCTTTTGTTGTTTTACAGTGTAGTGTTATTGTTTTACAGTGTTCTTTTATTGTTTTACAGTGTTGTTTTTTTGTTTTACAGTGTAGTTTTATTGTTTTACAGTGTAGTGTTATTGTTTACAGTGTTGTTTTATTGTTTTACAGTGTAGTGTTATTGTTTTACAGTGTAGTTTTATTGTTTTACAGTACTGTTTTATTGTTTACAGTGTTGTTTTATTGTTTTACAGTGTAGTGTTATTGTTTTACAGTGTTGTTTTATTGTTTAACAGTGTTGTTTTTTTGTTTTACAGTGTAGTTTTATTGTTTTACAGTGTAGTGTTATTGTTTTACAGTGTAGTTTTATTGTTTTACAGTACTGTTTTATTGTTTACAGTGTTGTTTTATTGTTTTACAGTGTAGTGTTATTGTTTACAGTGTTGTTTTATTGTTTTGCAGTGTAGTGTCATTGTTTTACAGTGTTGTTTTATTGTTTTACAGTGTAGTGTTATTGTTTTACAGTGTAGTGTTATTGTTTTACAGTGTTGTTTTATTGTTTTACAGTGTAGTTTTATTGTTTTACAGTGTAGTGTTATTGTTTTACAGTGTTGTTTTTTTGTTTTACAGTGTAGTGTTATTGTTTTACAGTGTAGTTTTATTGTTTTACAGTACTGTTTTATTGTTTTACAGTACTGTTTTATTGTTTACAGTGTTGTTTTATTGTTTTACAGTGTAGTGTTATTGTTTTACAGTGTAGTGTTATTGTTTTACAGTGTAGTTTTATTGTTTTACAGTACTGTTTTATTGTTTTACAGTACTGTTTTATTGTTTTACAGTACTGTTTTATTGTTTTACAGTGTTGTTTTATTGTTTTACAGTGTTGTTTTATTGTTTTACAGTGTAGTGTTATTGTTTTACAGTGTTGTTTTATTGTTTTACAGTGTTCTTTACGTGTTTTAAAGTTAAAATATTACCTTTAATATTGGATGAGTCTTGAGGAGTAAATATTAAATTTGTCTTCCCTTCATTTATCGTCTGTGTCAGAGAAAAGAAGGAAGTGGAAGAAGAAATGATTTGACTCTTCGTACGTTCGTCTTACGACTCGACAGAAAAAACCTTCCGTTCATTCTAATCATTCAAACGCTGGAACCATGTTTGATAAAACCGCTGAGTCAGCGTCTCCGTGGTTCTGCTGACTCACTGTGGCTGAGTCAGCGTCAGAACAAAATAAACCTTTCTGCCGCTCTGACTCGTCGCGCTGGTTTTTTCACGACGTGACCCAACATGACCCAGAATCACGGGCCGGACAAAAGAACCCCTCAGTACTTTTATTCCCTCCACATGCAGCGGATGTATGACATCATTCACGCCGCAACTCCTCTGACGGATCTGCTGTCAGTGGAGCTCCTCGCCGCCGGTGGCGCCGACCTCCGACCTCCGGAGTCGGGTTAAAAGAAAACGAGACGTGTAAAAATGGAGGCGGGGGCAGATGCAGCGGCGGCGTTGTGCTGAAACCGTGTGGCGGATCGGATCTCTGGTCTCCAGAACCTTCGGTTCCTGTTGGTCCTGACGGACAGAACAGAACCGTCCGTCTGAGAACCACACCTCCGGTCTGATCCGGATCGAATCACCAAACTCACGGTTCTGATCGAAACGAAACGTTTAAAGCGGCGACGATTCCTCCGATCTTTAGATGAAGGTTTGAGAATCTCTTCTGTTTACAAATATAAACATTTGATTCAGAACGATGATGAAACATTCTTCCTCTAAATACAAAAATCACTCAATCAAATAAACTCTGTCCACACCGATGAGAAGGAACCAGAACCGACCAATCATTTCACAGCCTTTTAAACGATGATGATGACATCATCGATGGTGACGTCAGGGACTTGGTTTTCACAGCAGACTATTTATGTATTCATTCATTCATCCTTTCATCCATTCATTCATTTATAGATTTATGTATATATATCCATCCTTTCATTCATTCATTCATCCTTTCATCCATCTATTCATTTATAGATTTATGTATTCATTCATTCATTCATTCATTCAGTCGTTTGTTCGTTCATTTATTCATCTCAGTTTAACTTCACTGAACCAGGAAGTCTCGTTACGATTAAAGATCTCTTACAGACAGAACCGGTTCCGGTAGCAGCCAATCAGAACCGGGTATGATGACCTAATGATTGTGGATGTTTTAATGCTAGGCTGAGACCCCCGGTTCAGACACACCAGGGTGACGTCACCCCCTACACACCAGAACCGAAGGTCCGATTCAAAAGGCGCGAGAGGCTCTTGAAGCTGACCCGCTCCTCTCCGGTCCATGATGTCATGTGCTGTAGGCGGGCCTCTGGTCACGTGACCATGCCTCTGCTCTCCCCTCACAGAACCTCTTCTTCAGTGAACTGTGCCTTTAAAGGATGAAGGCTCTTGTAAAAAGGTCTTCATACATTGAGGTGAAACGTCGGACTGGATCAGGTCCAGTCCGATCCTTGCGGGGACATCGGGTCTGAAGACGGACCCGATCTAGTTCTGCTCCTCTTCTGTCCCGGCGCTCCTCCTGTGGAGGAGGTGCTTCTGCAGGAGCAGAGAGGAGCAGGAAGCTGTGATGGTCTGGAAGGACGTCTGTCTCTCTTCCTGGTTCCAAACGTAATTACAGTGAT
This sequence comes from Lophius americanus, assembly GCA_037951165.1. Taxonomy (NCBI): domain Eukaryota; kingdom Metazoa; phylum Chordata; class Actinopteri; order Lophiiformes; family Lophiidae; genus Lophius; species Lophius americanus. The sequence goes on from JBBDHG010000571.1 coordinate 22,771, forward strand.
TTTAATCAAAGTGTGTGACGAGTGATTAACCCTTCACTGCCTCTAATTAACCTCGTCAGGAGCGTCTCCACCTTCCTCCTCCAAAGGATTTTAAATAAGGCCTCGTAAAACTGGAGGGAAATCTCCGTCTGAAGTGGGACGCCTCACGTCTCCGGCGCTGGAGGGGACGACCGCTTCTGATGTCTGATCTGCATCACTGAGACGTTCCATGAGTGGATCCAGATTTAAAACACCTCAGAGGGAGTTTGATGGAAGCAGACCGATATTTACACATGTTCCAGGGCGGGAACCCCACCCCCTTTATCAACACGCGGTGAACTGCATCATGGGTAGCGAGGGCCAACTCTAACGCAGCGTGAGGAGTCGTGGTTCTGGAATGTTCCGTCTGTTAGATGAGAGGCGTTTGAAGCCACAGACGGTCGGATCTGGGGGCGTGTCCGTCCGCCAGAGGCATCAACAGCCATCTACTACAAAACTGCGCCGCCAGGGACGATGGAGTGCGCCGGATGTCACGCAGCAGCACGAACCAGGGATTTTAGAAGCGTGAGCGACGTGAGGCCAGACGCAAACTAAAGCAAACTGTCGATGCGACGCAGCGAAACATCGGCGCCCCGACGAGACAATTATAAGAACAGGAACGGAATCAAAAAAACAAAAAAACAAGGAACTTTTCTAAAAAGCAACAAAAAGTGAAAGAAGATCGTGTAATATTTGAAGAGAAGATGCTGCTGCTAAATGTTTAAGGTCGTTTTTTTTATAGTTTTCAAACCAGGAAAATCTGTCAATCAGACTCGTCAAGAATACGACTCATGACTCGTGACTCGTGTTACTCGTGTGACTCGTGCGACTCGTGACTCGTGTGACTCGTGCGACTCGTGACTCGTGTTACTCGTGTTACTTGTGTGACTCGTGCGACTCGTGACTCGTGTTACTCGTGTTACTTGTGCGACTCGTTACTCGTGTGACTCGTGTGACTCGTGTGACTCGTGTGACTCGTGCGACTCGTGACTCGTGTGACTCGTGTGACTCGTGTGACTCGTGCGACTCGTGTGACTCGTGCGACTCGTGACTCGTGTCTCGTGACTCGTGTGACTCGTGCGACTCGTGACTCGTGTTACTCGTGTTACTTGTGCGACTCGTTACTCGTGTGACTCGTGTGACTCGTGCGACTCGTGACTCGTGTGACTCGTGTGACTCGTGCGACTCGTGACTCGTGTCTCGTGACTCGTGTGACTCGTGTGACTCGTGTGACTCGTGCGACTCGTGACTCGTGCGACTCGTGTGACTCGTGCGACTCGTGACTCGTGTGACTCGTGTGACTCGTGCGACTCGTGACTCGTGTTACTCGTGTTACTTGTGCGACTCGTTACTCGTGTGACTCGTGTGACTCGTGCGACTCGTGACTCGTGTGACTCGTGTGACTCGTGTGACTCGTGCGACTCGTGTGACTCGTGACTCGTGTCTCGTGACTCGTGTGACTCGTGCGACTCGTGCGACTCGTGTGACTCGTGACTCGTGTGACTCATTTCTCGTGTGACTCGTGTGACTCGTGTGACTTGTGACCCGTGTGACTCGTGTGACTCGTGCGACTCGTGCGACTCGTGCGTAAACTCTTTCTGATAATCTCACCAAAGGTTTTTATTTTACAGTAAAATTCTGTGTAATGTTATTTACTGTTTCTTTATTAAGAAACAGTAAAATACTGTTTTTAATTTATGGTGTTCATATTTTGTCTTTTCTTTACTGTAACTTTTCCAACACAGAATTTTACAGTGAAAATTACAGCAAGTTTTGATCAAATGAACCTGAAAAATACCGTAATGTTAAAAGCAAGTCAATACTGTAAAAATATGTTTCTGTTTAAATTTCCTGATATGAAACTTAAAAAAACAATTTCAACAATTTCGCATGAACATCCCATAATTTCTATAAACAAGATAATATGGTGAGTTTGAAATAATGTCGATTTCTCCGTTTAAAAAAAGGTTTATTGTAATTTACCGTCATTCTATGTTGGAAACGAGTCTTCACTGTAAAACTATAATTCTGTCTGAATGGCTTAAACTTTAACTATTTAGTAAGAGAATACCGTTATTTAAAAAAACAGGGTATAAATACACGGTAAATACTTGTGAAAGAAAAGTTGGATTCTAGCTTGAAATAACAGTTATTGTACTTTAGTGACGTTTTACGTTGTAAACGATGTTACTGTAAACATCTTCACGTTATATCCGGTTATTACGGTAATTTACCGTAATGTTTGTGCATTATGAATCTACAACCACAGCTGCTGGCATTTGAGCGTAATGAAGATGAGAGTATTTTAAACTGTCGTGTTTTACAGTGTAAACGACTGAGCCTCTTTGATCTTTGGGCTGATCTGAGGAATGTAAAGAATGTGTGTGTTTACGTTTAGAACGATTACGGCGGTCGTTAAAGCGAAGCGTTTATGGACCACTGCTCCCCCGGCGCTCAGTACATCGGTCCCGGGGCTCCACGTCACCTTGACCTCCTTCCCTGCCCCGCGGAGCGTTCAGTCTACCCAGCAGCCTCTGCTCCGGCCGTCAGCTGCGAGCGAGGCCGCCCCCCCTCGCCGCCGGTTTACTTTCGTTTCTCTCGCCGGCCTTTATTTATGTGGCACGTCGTGTTTGGCACGTTCCTGGCGGGGAACCGTCGACCCACCCTGGCAGTCCAAACGACATCTGTCCAACAGAACCTCTCCGGCGCCGCTGGAGCAGAATTTGGTATATTTTTGGACCCGAAACAGCGGCGCTGGGATTATTTATGAACTCGTTTAGCACATTTGATGTTTTTGTCTCATTACCTTCACACTTTCAAACGTCTACATCCTCCAAGGTTAGAATAGTCTTCCTGTCTGTCCCGCCTGTCAATCATCAAACCATCACGCCTGAAGCCTCGCTGGAGTCCCTCCTCCAGACCGAAAACCAGTCTGTGTCTGATCAAGACCCCAAAACTCAGTTCTTGGTTTTTAACCCAGGAGGAGATTTTTCTCGTCTTACTTGTTAATAATCTATACTACACTATATATAACATATATATATATATATATATATACTGTATATATACATATATACTGTATATATACAGTATATATATGTATATATATATACTGTATATATACACACATATATATACTATATATACACACATATATATACTATATATACACACATATATATACTATATATACACACATATATATACTATATATACACATATATACTGTATATACACATATATACTATATATACACATATATACTGTATATACACATATATACTATATATACACATATATATAGTATATATACACATATATACTATATATACACATATATATACTATATATACACATATTATACTGTATGGTTTATAGATTATAGACTATAGTACATAAACGTGTATAAAATATACTAGAACATTTACAGTCACACAACGATAAATAGAATAATTGTTACGGACGTCCGTCTGAGACTCGTTGGCTCTGGAGGAGAAACTACAAGTTCTCTGAGCCGGAGCAGATGTTTGAGGAGGAGAAACTAGAAGTTCTCCGAGCAGGAGCAGATGTTTGAGGAGGAGAAACTAGAAGTTCTCCGAGCAGGAGCAGATGTTTGAGGAGGAGAAACTAGAAGTTCTCCGAGCAGGAGCAGATGTTTGAGGAGGAGAAACTAGAAGTTCTCCGAGCAGGAGCAGATGTTTGAGGAGGAGAAACTACAAGTTCTCAAAGCAGGAGCAGATGTTTGAGGAGGAGAAACTAGAAGTTCTCCGAGCAGGAGCAGATGTTTGAGGAGGAGAAACTAGAAGTTCTCAAAGCAGGAGCAGATGTTTGAGGAGGAGAAACTAGAAGTTCTCTGAGCAGGAGCAGATGTTTGAGGAGGAAAACTAGAAGTTCTCCGAGCAGGAGCAGATATTTGAGGAGGTGGACCAGATAAGGTCTCAGACAGCAGCTGTAATCCATCAGGGTCACTGCCGCCATCATGAACAGGAATAAAACTACAATCCTACGTTACTTTTGTAACTGCTGATGTAGTCGGTGTTGATGAAGACGAGGGTGAAAACATGCATGAAGAACAATCTTCATCAGGAAGTTCTGCTGATAATTATATAATATAATAATATTAAACCTCTGGATCTTTCTGCGTTCACACACGTGTAAAAACTAAATACAATATTAAACTATATTTAACAAACGATGGTCCACAGAGTCAAAACTAAGCCTCTTGTTAAGCCCCGCCCCCCTTCTCCTGGAATAATCTAGAGCAGGAAGTGAAACCGTCAGAACGCGATACTTCGCGTCCATCGATAAAGATCGGTGAAATATCTCTGTGAGTTATACTGTAAACATTGTGGACTTGTGATCGATGTTTTAGTTTTCGGGCGATTGTTTGTAGTTTTTAGTATAAAGTTTTACAGATCAATGTACCTGTTTGTGTATTTGTACTACCTGCATTTATGGAACATTCTACGCTGCTCTCTCGGCGTGGAAAAGAGATTTTTGAATGTCAATGAGGATTTTATTGACTGTAAAAAAAGACCCTCATTCAGATGAGGGCTTGGTTCTGATGCCCGGCCCCCCCGCCCCCCCGCCGACTACCACAGAATAAGGAGGGGGTGGTGGGTGGGGACTAGTGTGGGAGGGTTTAAAAGGAAGTCATGAATTACCTGTCGGGTGCTGATTTGTCCTGCGGTCTTGAATCCCCCCTGACAGCCACACTCGGAGACGCTGTAGGGGTCGGGGCACGTCGAGGAGCACTTGGACAGCGAGTCGCAGCCCACCACGAACGTGTTGTCCAGCGGGAGCTCCTGGATCACGTGGTGCTTCTTCGGGGCCACCGGGGTCTCGGGTTTGATTTGAAAAGTAGGCTGGGGGGACGCCGACTTGTAATGCTTGGCTAAATCTGGGCTGTCGGGTTTGAAGGTGGTGGGCGTGGTGGCCCAGTTGTACTTCCCCATGGTCTGCTCCTCCAACTCCACGGGGAGATCCAGGGTTCCGTTGACGTGCTCGTGGGTCGGGTCGTCAGGCTTGGATTCATCAATGGTCACAAAGTTCAGGAGGAGGCTCTTTGGGGAACGCTTCTTCCTCTTCTTCTTTTTCTTGATCTGACGGTTCTCTTGGTTGGGTGACACCCACTCGCCGCTCTGCTTCCCCTTTTGGACCGCTTTGTGTCGGGGTGTTTGCCGGCACCGCACCAAGGCGGTCACAAAGATCACCAGGATGACGGTCATGGTTCCTGCTATGATGGCGATGACCACAATCACATATCCATTAGCCTGAGGCGCGACCTCGCTCTCTTCTAGGTTCCGGTCCAAAGGTGTCTCCATACTTTTTCTCAGCTGCTCCTGGATGAAGGTGGCGTTGGAGACGGTGTCATTGACAAACAGGTGGATCAGCACGATGGCGTGGAGCGACTCGGGCTGGCCCAGGTCTTTCACCTTCACCACCAGTCTGTGCAGCCCCTGATCTGCCGCTACCACCTTCTCCTGCAGCGTGATGTTCCCGGTGGATTTGTCGATGGTGAAGAGACCTCGTGGAGAGACTCTCGACGTGATGATGATGCTGCTGATGATGCTATACTGCAACTCGGCGTTCATACCTGTGTCGTTGTCAATGGCAAACACTCTGGTGACCACGGCTCCAGGAGTGGTGGCGGTCCTCACCAAGTCGTAGGAGTAGTTGGAGGACGGGACGACGAACACGGGGCGGTTGTCGTTCACATCCACCACATTGATGGTCACCTTGGCGTAGGAGGAGCTCGGAGGAGTCCCCGCATCCACCGCCTTCACCATAAACGTGTAGGAGCTCTGCTGCTCCCGGTCGAAGGTGATGTTGGGTTTGATGACCCCACTTTGGGGGTCGATGATGAAATTGTCTTTCCCGTTCAGAATGGACAGAGTCACAACGGCGTTGTCTCCAGCATCGGCGTCCGTCACCGTGATCAACCCCACCGTTCCGTAGAGAGGCAGGTTCTCCGGCACGTAGAAGTTGTACTCGGGGTGCGTGAACGCTGGACTGTTGTCGTTCAGGTCCTGGACGATGAGCCTGACGGTGACGTTGCTCTGCAGGGAGGCGGAGCCGTTGTCCCTCGCCGTTACGGTGAAGGAGTACCTCTCCTGTTTTTCTCTGTCCAGCCGTTTGCCCACGGACAGGATTCCTGAGCGTCGGTCTATGTTGAACCCATCAGGGACATCAGGGCCCAGGATGTAGGTGATCTCAGCGTTGTGTCCGCTGTCGGCGTCGCTGGCGCTGATTTTGATGAGCTGTGTGGACGGGTCGTTGTTCTCCGGTATGGAGAGCTGGATTTCGGGCTGGGGGAAGATGGGCGCGTTGTCGTTCTCATCCTTGATCTTAATCAAAACCATGGCCGAGGTGTTGAGAGGGGGCGTGCCTCTGTCCGAGGCCACTATCTTAATTGCATATTCTCGAATGGTCTCGTAATCCAGGGGGGCCGCCGTCTCCAGCAAGAACTGATCGTTAAAAACAGGCTTCAGCCGGAAAGGAACGTCGTGGTCGGTGTAGCAGGCCACTTTGCCGTAAAGATCTGCGTCCTTGTCGTTGACAGTGATCAGAGCGATCTTGGTGTTGACGGGGGCGTTCTCCGACAGGACCACCGTCCCGTTCACCAGGTTGATGATGTAGCGGGTGTCTATGGTGGGAACGTTGTCATTGACGTCCGTCACGTTCACCAGCACCGTGGCTCTGGAGGGGGTGGAGCTACCGTCACCGGCCAGAACTATGAGTTTGTGAACGGGAGTGGCCTCCCGGTCCAGAGGCGTCTTCACGGAGATCAGTCCCGTGGAGCCGTCGATGGCAAAGTGCCGTTTGGCGGATGCGGAGATCTGGTTGCTGAAGGCAAAGTGGATCTGAGCGTTGGAACCCAGATCTGCATCTGTGGCGTGAAGCTGAGCGACGGATGTCCCCGTGGACGCGTTCTCCGGAACCGTCACCTCCAGCTCGCTGTCCTTGAAGATGGGCCGGTTATCGTTCACATCAGAGATGGTGACCTGGAGGATGGCGGTGCTGGACTTGGGGGGTTTGCCTCCATCCTCCACCTTTATCTTCATGACAAAAGTGTCCTTCAGCTCCCGGTCCAGGTTCTGCTGAACGATGAGCTGGGGCCACTTGTCTCCTTCGGGCGTCTCAATGATGTCCAGGCCGAACTCGCTGACACTCTGCAACAAGAAGACAACATGTTCCGTCAGTCCAGCCCTAAGAGTTCGGATGGTCGTCATCGTCTTGGTTCCGCTGATGCGGTTCCCTGCAAAAAAGTGAAATCTATTTGGTTTCTGTCAAATGTTTGGTGGAAATATTTCATTCTACTTGATTAAAGAAAGAATCAGTTGGAAGAGTTCAGTCAGGTACAGGAACTCCTTGTTTAGTTCTTGAATACCTTCAGGGTCCAGAATCTTCAAAACATCTCAAATACTCAATACGAGTGTTTTTAACTTAAAGACACATTTTGTGAGAAAAAGGATTTTCAAGGATGTGATGGTCTTAAATCTATCTGCTCCTCTTCTGTCACAGATAACTCCTCACACCCTTCTACACCTCCTCCACCGCTCCAGGTTCTCCTCCACCTGCTCCCTGCTCTCACTGCAGATCACAATGTCCTCCACCCACATCAGAGTCCATGGAGACTCCTGCTGACCTCCTCTGTCAGTCTGTCCATCACCACAGCAAACAAGAAGGGGCTCAGGGCCGGTCCCTGGTGCGGTCCCTAGGATGTGTTTGGATTAGCAGTATGTTGAATGTTTTTCATTTTCTGACGCCTTAAAGAAACTCTTGATCTCTTCTTTCAACAAACATTTAACATCAACACATATTTTGTTTTTCACTGGACAGGAAGTATATTAAATACTGTAATCTGAAAAGTAACTAGTAACTGAATCTGCCAGATAAACGTAGTGGAGTATAAAGTACAAGTAAAAATATCTGTAAGGAGATTCTTCCCAGTAAGAATCATTTTTAGTGAAGATGCTAACAATCTTCATTTATCTTCTTTCATGTTTTCTTTCTCTGCTACTTTCACTCAGACTCTTTACTTCTGGATGTTTCTTCATCAGAACCGGTCTACGAGTTCTTCCTGACATTGGACCGGGTCACGTTTCTGGATCGTTTGCTTCACGTTTTATCTTGCGCAGCTGAAATGAACGTCGTATCTCTAAATCTCTAAATAGTAGTAGACGTATAAAGTAGCCTCAAATGGAAATAATGAAGTACTGGTACCTCAAAGGTGTACTGGGCTGCAGTACTGGAGTAAATGTACTTAGTTACCGACCAGTACCTCTACATCGTCTTCCTGAACGTAACTCCTGAAACTCTTTCCTGTTGAAATGATTCTCTCTTTCATCTCGACATTAATCTCTTTTTTGACGGAGCAGTCGTTTACGGTGGGACGTGCGTTGGCGTTGATGACATCACTCTTTAGGCCCGCCGATGGTTCTGGGTTCTAGAAGACGATGAGGATCGGGTCGACCCGCTCCTCAGCGAACCAGCGGAACGTCTGTGTTGATCCGGGTCGATGGCGGCGCCTAGACGGCGTAATCTCTGCCGACATGATGTGCAGCGTGAAGCTTATCTCTCTAAAGACGCCGCTTTTCTTGTTTTAGCATGAAACCGTTCTTCAGCGCCGCCGCCGCCGCTTCAAAGGACGCCTTTGTTTGTTAACATGCATGCAGCTCATTCATGAGGCTGAGCCCCTTACTCCACCCCCTCCTCTCCACCCCCTCCTCTCCAGCGCCCGCCACCTTACTCTCTCACACTCTCTCTCTCTCTCTCGCTCACTCTCTCTCCCCCTCCTCTCCCTCCCTCTCTCCCTCCCTCTCTCACTCTCTCTCTCTGCCCCCCCCCCCGTCTCTCTCTCTCTCGGACCCCTCGGCCCCCCAGCCTTCATCTCTTGCATATCATGAAGACAAAGAAAGCTGGGAAATGTTTTTTCTCTTGTCGTCGACGCTGAGAAGACGATGAAGGTTGAGTTCAGACTCAGAGATTCGTTCCATCCAGGAAGTTCAGAGAAGAAGAACATGAAACCATGAAGGCGTCAAAACGTTCAGAGCTGAAGGTCCCCGACCACAACATCTTCATCATCCTCATCGCCCTCCTCCTCCTCATTGTATTTACCATCCACATCATCCTCATCATCATCATCATCCTCATTGTCCTCATCTTCCTCATCGTCTTCATCATAACAGTTCTAGTGAAAATGTGAATTACAACGTCTAAATATAAATAATAAATATGAAACAAAAACGTAAATACTAAAACTAAATTTGGTTCCAATAAAAGCTTGATGAAGAGAGAAGGTTCTCCTCCTCCTCCTCCTCCTCCTCTTTCTCTTCTCCACGTTTTAAAGATTGTTGCAGCTAAACGAGTAAAAATGTAACTTTTTATGTAACGTGATGTTTTTGGTTACGATCGGCGCCCCCTACATGAACGCCGCCGAAGAACAATCAAGTGAGAGGAGGAAGAGGAGCAGCAGGAGTAAATCATCGGCACCTCCTCCGGTCGTGACCCTGGTTGTTGTTGTTGTTGTTGTTGTTGTTGTTCTCTGGGCTGGTTTGTCCACTTCTTACACGACCACTTAAGCTTGTCCTCCTTCCAGCGTTTTTCTCTCTGACCTTGATCGGTTCTGTTGGCGGCGTCTCGGCGGGTCCGGCGCTGAAACAGCCCACTGCCCCCCGCTGATGACTGAGCGTCACTCAAAGTGTGATTACCAGCCATTATGTGGGGGCCGCAACGCCGCCGAGGACAGGAAGTACGTGAGGACGAAGGCTGAGAACAAAGCTTTTGTCCTTTGCTTCCACAGAGGACGGATCAGAACAAACAGAACCCGCCGTCGCTCCCGGGTTTGTTCTGTGTGTTGACATACGAGGAACGTTACACTGTAAAAACTGCATGAGACAAATCTCAGCGGACCTTATAGAGACGGTCCATCGTGGCCCAGAGCCGGCAGAACCTCAGAACCATACACCGTTAAAAATTCTGAGGAGGAGTTTTAGAGTGTAATCAGAGAGGAAGAGATTCTTTAAAGGTCGGTGAGATTCAGATGAAGGAGATGAAGACGAGTTCCAAGAAAGAACCAGAGAGTTTGTCCGCGTAGATCCAGGTTTCAGGAGCGTCACAGAGTCCAGATGATCTTCATCAGTGAAGATCAGACAGATATTTGAAGATGACGCCTGAGGTGGACGGAGACGGAGTCAGAACCAGCATCTGAGATATTCATCACGGGCAAGACATCCTCTTCATCATGTCCAAGACATCCTCTTCATCACGTCCAAGACATCCTCTTCATCATGTCCAAGACATCCTCTTCATCACGTCCAAGACATCCTCTTCATCATGTCCAAGACATCCTCTTCATCACGTCCAAGACATCCTCTTCATCATGTCCAAGACATCCTCTTCATCACGTCCAAGACATCCTCTTCATCACGGGCAGCATGTCCTCTTCATCACGAGCAGCATGTCCTCTTCATCATGGGCATCGTGTCCTCTTCATCACGAGCAGCATGTCCTCTTCATCACGGGCATCGTGTCCTCTTCATCACGAGCAGCATATGGGCCGAAAAGCGGCTGTGAAACATTTATACCCCGTTCACAGAAGTGGGTCATAATTCCAATGAGTCTAAATGAATTCTGCGAGTGGAAGCAGAACCAAACCCGTTTACACGAGGATCCATGATCCATTACATCACAACCAGGGAGGAACGGCTCGCCGTTAGCCGCGCTTTCCTACAAGACGGGTCCTCGCCATCAGGGTCGCCAATAGATCCGCTTTAATAATTGTCTGAACGCTTCGACCCACGAGACCCTGTGACGTTTGTCAGTCCAAAACAACCGGTTCCTCCAGAACACCTCCTTAGCCCTCACTACCTTTCAAGCCCCGCCTCCTGCTCATCACATTCCTGCTTCAAAGTGAAGACAGTCGTTATTTTTACCGCCTGAACCTGAAACAGACCCGGAATCTGAGGAGCAGAGATGAAGGATTGGGTCAAAGGTCATCGGACTCATTCTGATATGTTTTTTAAATGTTTTTTTAAATGTGTCTTAAATGTCTTTTAAATGTTTGAAATGTGTTTACATGCATTTATTATGTTATAAAAAAATGTTTTTTTAAGTTTTTAAATTGGTTTGAATGCGTTTGAAATGTTTGAAATGTTTGAAATGTTTTTTAAAGGTGTTCTAAATGTTTTAAATGTGTTTATATGCGTTTAATACGTTATAAATGTTTTCAAATGTTTTTGAAATGTGTTTTAAATGTATTTTAAATGTGTTTTAAATGTTTTTATATGCGTTAATACGTTATAAATGTTTTTTATGTGTTTAAATGTGTTTATGTATGTTTAAATGTGTTTTAAAGGTTTTTAAAGTTTTTTTAAAATGTGTTTAAATGTGTTTAATTGTGTTTAAATTTGTTTTAAATGTGTTTAAATGTGTTTAAATGTCTTTTAAATGTGTTTCATTGTGTTTAAATGTTTTTTAAAAGGTGTTTTAATGTGTTTTAAATGTGTTTCAAATGTGTTTTAAATGTGTTTAAATGTGTTTAAATGTCTTTTAAATGTGTTTTAATGTGTTTCAAATGTGTTTAAAATAGTTTTAAATGTGTTTAAATGTGTTTTAAATGTGTTTAAATGTGTTTAAATGTGTTCAAATGTCTTTTAAATGTCTTTTAATGTGTTTTAAATGTGTTTAAAATTGTTTTAAATGTGTTTAAATGTGTTTAAATGTGTTTTAAATGTGTTTTAATGTGTTTTAAATGTGTTTTAAATGTGTTTTAAATGTGTTTAAATGAGTTTTAATGTGTTTTAAATGTGTTTTAAATGTGTTTTAATGTGTTTAAATGTTTTTTAAAAGGTGTTTTAATCTGTTTTAAATGTGTTTTAAATGTGTTTAAATGTGTTTAAATGTGTTTAAATGTGTTTTAAATGTGTTTAAATGTGTTTAAATGTCTTTTAAATGTGTTTTAATGTGTTTTAAATGTGTTTAAATTGTTTTAAATGTGTTTAAATGTGTTTTAATGTGTTTTTAATGTGTTTTAATGTGTTTTAAATGTCTTTTAAATGTGTTTTAATGTGTTTTAAATGTGTTTAAATTGTTTTAAATGTGTTTAAATGTGTTTTAAATGTGTTTTAAATGTGTTTTAATGTGTTTTAAATGTGTTTAAAATTGTTTTAAATGTGATTAAATGTGTTTTAAATGTGTTTTAAATGTGTTTAAATGTTTTTGAAATGTGTTTTAAATGTATTTTAAATGTGTTTTAAATGTTTTTATATGCGTTAATACGTTATAAATGTTTTTTATTTGTTTAAATGTGTTTATGTATGTTTAAATGTGTTTTAAAGGTTTTTAAAGTTTTTTTAAAATGTGTTTAAATGTGTTTAATTGTGTTTAAATTTGTTTTAAATGTGTTTAAATGTGTTTAAATGTCTTTTAAATGTGTTTCATTGTGTTTAAATGTTTTTTAAAAGGTGTTATAATGTGTTTTAAATGTGTTTCAAATATGTTTTAAATGTGTTTAAATGTGTTTAAATGTCTTTTAAATGTGTTTTAATGTGTTTCAAATGTGTTTAAAATAGTTTTAAATGTGTTTAAATGTGTTTTAAATGTGTTTAAATGTGTTTAAATGTGTTCAAATGTCTTTTAAATGTCTTTTAATGTGTTTTAAATGTGTTTAAAATTGTTTTAAATGTGTTTAAATGTGTTTAAATGTGTTTTAAATGTGTTTTAATGTGTTTTAAATGTGTTTTAAATGTGTTTTAAATGTGTTTAAATGAGTTTTAATGTGTTTTAAATGTGTTTTAAATGTGTTTTAATGTGTTTAAATGTTTTTTAAAAGGTGTTTTAATCTGTTTTAAATGTGTTTTAAATGTGTTTAAATGTGTTTAAATGTGTTTAAATGTGTTTTAAATGTGTTTAAATGTGTTTAAATGTCTTTTAAATGTGTTTTAATGTGTTTTAAATGTGTTTAAATTGTTTTAAATGTGTTTTAATGTGTTTTAAATGTGTTTTAATTGTCTTTTAAATGTGTTTTAATGTGTTTTAAATGTGTTTAAATTGTTTTAAATGTGTTTAAATGTGTTTTAAATGTGTTTTAAATGTGTTTTAATGTGTTTTAAATGTGTTTAAAATTGTTTTAAATGTGATTAAATGTGTTTTAAATGTGTTTAAATGTCTTTTAAATGTCTTTTAAATGTCTTTTAATGTGTTTTAAATGTGTTTAAAATTGTTTTAAATGTGTTTAAATGTGTTTAAATGTGTTTTAAATGTGTTTTAATGTGTTTTAAATGTGTTTTTAATGTGTGTTAAATGTGTTTAAATGAGTTTGAATGTGTTTTAAATGTGTTTTAAATGTGTTTCAATGTGTTTAAATGTTTTTTAAAAGGTGTTTTAATCTGTTTTAAATGTGTTTTAAATGTGTTTAAATGTGTTTTAATGTGTTTAAATGTGTTTCAATGTGTTTAAATGTTTTTTAAAAGGTGTTTTAATCTGTTTTAAATGTGTTTTAAATGTGTTTAAATGTGTTTTAAATGTGTTTTAATGTGTTTTAAATGTGTTTTAAATGTGTTTTAATGTGTTTTAAAGTGTTTTAAATGTGTTTTAATGTGTTTTAAATGTGTTTTAAAGTGTTTTAAATGTGTTTAAACGGACACTATGAGGTCGCCCTGAACCAAACAAACACCTGATCGTGTTCTGTGCCTGAGAGGAGAGACCGGACCGGTTCTCACCTTCACCAGCTCATAGTGCTGGATTCCGTTGATCCCCACGTCCGGGTCGAACGCCGAGGGCACCGGGTAGCGGGTGTTGATGGCCGTGTTCTCCGGGATGGAGATGTTGATGACGGTGGACTGGAACAGCGGCGCGTTGTCGTTTACGTCCTCGATCAGGAAGCGGATCTTGACCAGTCTGAAGATCTCGTCGGGCAGAACCGCCACCTCGATCTCATAGTAGCAGCGCTTCTCGGCGAAGACCCCGGAGCACAGCTTCTCCCGGTCGATCCTGTGGTTGGTGGTGAAGATCTCGCCGGTGTTGGCCTCCACCCTCACCAAAGGGACGTCCCCCGTCTTGTAGACGGGCTTGAACTGCAGCGGCGAGGACAGCCGGGTGTTAGGGTCCAGCCGGAGGTCCAGGTCCTTACGAAGGTTACCGATACGGATGTTTTCCGGTTGCTCCTCCTTCAACGTGTAGTCCTTCTCCTGGGCCCGACACAGGAGGACCACACAGGTGAGCAGGACCACCAGAACCTGGGTCTGACCTCGTAAGTTCATATTCAAGAGGGGGCGGAGTCTTCACTTCAGCAGCAGCAGCAGTTCTACCTCGAGAGAAGAAAGAGAGACAGTTTGAATGAAAGAGGAAGCAGAACATCTAAGAAGAACTCAGCAGGATGAAGATGTCCGTTAAAGGAACAGTTCACCCAAAGGCGAAAAGTCAGTTTGTCCAAAACATTCCTGGAGCGTCACGGTAAAACGGCGACGCGGCGTTTCTGTGGAACAGCTGATGGCGATGGAGCTTCTGAGCGGAGAGATGATCCGTGGACATGTTTGAACCCTCGCCCTCCTCAGGATGAGAACAAAGTTCTTCCGGATTAAGTCTGGGACCTTCTTTGGATCAGGCCACACCAGCCAGGACCGCTCCAAACCAGGTATTAATTAGCATAAATGATTCTGACATCATTGTTTCACGGAATCATTTCTAATGGAATGTTTTTATTCTCAG
>JBBDHG010000571.1:47500-100000 GCA_037951165.1 Lophius americanus
ATCCACTATTCAAAAAACATCAACTTATCCATGAGCTAAAAAAAACTGGGATCCTCCGGAACCGCAGAAGAAGAAAATCACGCGCAGGAATCAACTTGGAGAGGGACGCAGTAAATCCTCTCCGGGTCCACAAATCCACCGACGGGAGACGCGCGTGGATCCGAGCTTCCTCCGTGGGAGGAACTTTGATTTATTCTGGGTTCGGACCGAACTTAATATCTGCGCAAAAAGCTTCTGGAGCCGCGCGCCAAACTTCAATCCACGGAGCCGAGCGGAAATCACGGAATCTTTGGGCTCGTTTGTTTGACCGCCTGTTTGCTCTGATAGAGAGATGGTGGAGCTCCGGCAGAAAGAACAGGAAAGACCGAGAGAGAGAGAGAGAGAGAGAGAGAGGGAGAGAGAGAGAGAGAGACCCCCGGAGGAGCCGGTCACAGAGAGGAGTCTCGGTGCAGCATCACCTACCGGAGGATACCGGTTCACCGTGTCTGTCTGCGGAGCGGGAGATGTCTCTGTAGGATTGCATGAACTCCTCACTACTGCCCACCTCCTTCTGTTCCTCTCTCTCTCTCTCGCTCCCTCTCTCTCTCTCCCCCTCTCTCTCTCTGAATGACGTCATGGAAGAGGGAGGAGCCAGCCTCACATTGAAGAGCCTGGTCCTCCTTAAAGCCGCACTGCGCTGGAGAGGAGATGCTCTCTGGATGGAGGAGGAGGAAGAGCAGGAGGAGGAGGAGGAGGAGGAGTATGGGAGGAGGGGGTTCTGTGTGGACTAGGAACCGCCTGAAAGCAGAAGGGGGGCACTGTTCACTCTGGCACCGAGCTCGGATCCGTTTTTCTTTCCGCTCTGGTTTCATCCATATTTGAGACGAACGTGTTCACGGGGTTCATCAGGAGGATCAACAGGAGGTTCAGCTCCTCCTGAAGCAGGGAGGAGAACCGGCCCACAGTCTTCTGGTCCACAGCTCCTTATACATTTAATCTCTATTTTGATTTATTGTGACTTTTCCTGAAGTCTCCAACAAACATGTTAAAAAACAAACATGTAAGAAAACACAAAGAGCTGAAGAGCCTAGAGATGAGGAAACTGCGGATGAAAAGCTTGGAGATGAAGAGCTGAGAGATGAAGAGCCCGGAGATGAAGAGCCTGGAGATGGAGAGCCTAGACATGAGGAGCCTGAGGATGAAGAGACTGGAGATGAAGAGCCAGGAGAGGAAGAGCCAGCAGGAGATGAGGAGCCTAGAGTAGAGGAGCCTGAGGACGAAGAGCCTAGAGATGAGGAGCCTTGAGATGAAGAGCCCGAGGATGAAGAGCCACGAGATGAAGAGCCAGGACATGAAGAGCCTGGAGATGAAGAGCCAGGAGATGAAATGCCAGGAGATGAAGAGCCAGGGGATGAAGAGCCTCGAGTTGAAGAGCCTGGAGATGAAGAGCCTGAGGATGAAGAGCCTGGATATGAAGAGCCTGAGGATGAAGAGCCTGGATACAAAGAGCCTGAGGATGAAGATCCTGAGGATGAAGAGCCTGGAAATGAAGAGCAAGGAGATGAAGAGCCTGGAGCTGAAGAGCCAAGAGGGGAAGAGTCAGGTGATGAGGAGCCTAGAAATGAGGAGCCTGAGGATGAAGAGCCTAGATATCAGGAGCCTGATGATGAAGAGCCTGGAGATGAAGAGCCTGAGGATGAAGAGCCAGGAGATGAAGAGCCTCGGGATGAAGAGCCAGGGAATGAAGAGCCTCGAGATGAAGAGTCTAGAGATGAGGAGCCTGGAAATGAAGAGCCTGGAAATGAAGAGCCAGGAGATGACGAGGCAGGAGATGAAGAGCAGCACCAGGAGATGACGAGCCAGGAGATGAAGAGTCTAGAGATGAAGAGCCTGGAGACTTTTTCTGTGGAGGCTTTAAAATAAAATAAAGAATTATCTTTAATCTAATATTTCTGTAATCTTTCAAGGAGTAAAAGATTCATTCATTCATTCATTCATTCATTCATTCATTCATTCATTCATTCATTCATTCATTCATTCACTCATTCATTCATTCATTCATTCACTCATTCATTCATTCATTCATTCATTTGAAGTTACAACCACATGTCAGCAGACATCAGCTGTCAATCACACCTGCAGCTCCTCAGCAGCAGCAGTTAACCCGGCCTGCATGGACCTGAACCCAGTGGACCCAGAGGAACCAGACATCCTGCCTCCGCACAGAGAGCGAGGACTCAAACCCAGAACCTTTGCACATGAGGCCCGGCGGTAGAACGCATGTCTGGGCCACCAGAACCTATCCTCACAAAACATTTCTGTCCTTATCCAGGCTGGTTCTGTATCCATAGCAACGTTGAGCGACCGCTGAGATTTACCACTGTCTCTGTCTCTGATGCCTCGTCTCTTTCTCAAGGATCTCTGGAGAGAGAAAAAGATTTGAGAAAGATGGAGTGACCAGAGCGAGGACGACTCAATATTTGCTTTTAACTCATTGGCATCAGAAAAAAAGTGTAGAACCCAGAATCAGACAGGAGGAACTCTGAGATAATGTTAAAACGCGTTCAGAGTTAGATTCTGTCTTCAGAGCAGCTGAGGACAGATATAAAATGTATAAATCTATTAATGTTAGAATGTATAAATCTATTATTTTATAATGTATATATCTATTATTCTAGATGAATCTGACATTATAAATATATAATATATTTTATATATGACGTTGTATATAAACATATAATATATTTTATATATGACATTATGTATCATATATTTTATATATAAAAATAAATATTTTGTGTCTCTCGTCTGTCTTCTTTCATTCTAGCAGGCGGTTAGCTTTAGCATGAAGCTACCGGTTCTGATCGTTACGGGACATTCCTTCCAAAGTTGACTCTTAATTCTCCAGCACCGACCCGAAACCAGCACAGAGCCACTCCTGAGAAGGAGAACAAACCCACTGGATCTATAATTAATCTAGATAATAATAGTCTGTTATGAATTAACAACAGTTAACAATTTTAGGCTGTGCAGAACCACAACCAGCAGACCCACTCCAGAACCCTCCCTCCGCTGCTGGATCAGGAGCTCCTCCCTCAGGCCGCAGGAACTTCATTACACCTACAAGTCCACCGTCTCCCTGACACAGAACCTCGTATCCTACGGGCCCAAAGCAGTAAACCCGTCAACAGCCCAAGTAAACAAAGATCCACAAACAAACGATCCAACAGAGTCCCTGAGAGACAACAGAAACATGTGGACCTCAGCCGGACGAGACCCGGTTCTTCCATCCATCCATCTCCGTCATGAAGTCTTCATCAGAATCACTCAGTCATCATGGGAATGTATCAGAAGGATGAAACTGTGAGGTCTTCTCATAAGAGGACAAACATTTACACACATTTATCTCTTCAAACGTCTTTCCTTCATTTTATACCGGATCTTTTCTTTGGATGTACGTGGTTCTGTCTCAAACACTGTTCTGCTAACTACGGGGGGTGTAATAGGTGGTTAAAGAAAGTAAATCAAAAAACATCTTTACATGCTTTTATCCATAAAACATCATTTTCATTACATTTATTCCTTTTAACAATCATATTCAACATTTTGCATGTGTCCCTTTATTTGCTGTCTCCCCTGTTATTATGGGGTAACTGTCCCTTTAAGAAACCCTGTGGGGTTTTCACTGACGGGACCACCAGCCCCACTCTCTCTTAGGTGTAGAGTAAATATTTACACGTATATTTCCTTGTATATTTTGTAGTATTAGTAGTATTAGTGGTATTAGTAGTATTAGTAGTATTACCAGCATTAGTAGTATTAGTAGTATTAGTAGTATTAGTAGTATTACCAGTATTAGTAGTATTAGTAGTATTAGTAGTATTAGTAGTATTACCAGTATTAGTAGTATTAGCAGTATTAGTAGTATTAGTAGTATTACCAGTATTAGTAGTATTAGTAGTATTACCAGTATTAGTAGTATTAATAGTATTAGTAGTATTGGTAGTATTAGTAGTATTTCCAGTATTAGTAGTATTAGTAGTATTAGTAGTATTACCAGTATTAGTAGTATTGGTAGTATTAGTAGTATTAGTAGTATTACCAGTATTAGTAGTATTAGCAGTATTAGTAGTATTAGTAGTATTACCAGTATTAGTAGTATTAATAGTATTAGTAGTATTGGTAGTATTACCAGTATTAGTAGTATTAGTAGTATTAGTAGTATTAGTAGTATTACCAGTATTAGTAGTATTAGCAGTATTAGTAGTATTAGTAGTATTACCAGTATTAGTAGTATTAGTAGTATTACCAGTATTAGTAGTATTAATAGTATTAGTAGTATTGGTAGTATTAGTAGTATTTCCAGTATTAGTAGTATTAGTAGTATTAGTAGTATTACCAGTATTAGTAGTATTGGTAGTATTAGTAGTATTAGTAGTATTACCAGTATTATTAGTATTAGCAGTATTAGTAGTATTAGTAGTATTAGTAGTATTACCAGTATTAGTAGTATTAGTAGTATTAGTAGTATTACCAGTATTAGTAGTATTGGTAGTATTAGTAGTATTAGTAGTATTACCAGTATTATTAGTATTACCAGCATTAGTAGTATTAGTAGTATTAGTAGTATTAGTAGTATTACTAGTATTAGTAGTATTAGTAGTATTACCAGTATTAGTAGTATTAGCAGTATTAGTAGTATTAGTGGTATTACCAGTATTAGTAGTATTAGTAGTATTACCAGTATTAGTAGTATTAATAGTATTAGTAGTATTGGTAGTATTAGTAGTATTTCCAGTATTAGTAGTATTAGTAGTATTACCAGTATTAGTAGAATTGGTAGTATTAGTAGTATTAGTAGTATTACCAGTATTATTAGTATTACCAGTATTAGTAGTATTATTAGTATTACCTGTATTAGTAGTATTAGTAGTATTAGTAGTATTAGTAGTACTGGTAGTATTAGTAGTATTGGTAGTATTAGTAGTATTATTAGTATTACCAGTATTAGTAGTATGATTAGTATTACCAGTATTAGTAGTATTAGTAGTATTAGTAGTATTAGTAGTATTGGTAGTATTACCAGTATTAGTAGTATTAGTAGTATTAGTAGTATTAGTAGTATTAATAATATTAGTAGTATTACCAGTATTAGTAGTACTAGTAATATTAGTAGTATTAGTAGTATTAGTAGTATTAGTAGTATTGGTAGTATTGGTAGTATTAGTAGTATTTCCAGTATTACCAGTATTAGTAGTATTAGTAGTATTAGTAGTATTAGTAGTATTAGTAGTATTAGTAGTATTAGCAGTATTAGTAGTATTAGCAGTATTAGTAGTATTAGTAGTATTACCAGTATTAGTAGTATTAGTGGTATTAGTAGTATTACCAGTATTAGTAGTATTGGTACTATTACCAGTATTAGTAGTATTACCAGTATTAGTAGTATTAGTAGTATTACCACTATTATTAGTATTACCAGTATTAGTAGTATTATTAGTATTACCAGTATTAGTAGTATTACCAGTATTAGTAGTATTAATAGTATTAGTAGTATTAGTAGTATTACCCGTATTAGTAGTATTACCAGTATTAGTAGTATTAGTAGTATTAGTAGTATTAGTAGTATTAGTAGTGTTAGTAGTATTAGTAGTATTAGTAGTATAAGTAGTATTAGTAGTATTAGTAGTATTAGTACTACTAGTAGTATTAGCAGTATTAGTAGTATTAGTAGTATTAGTAGTATTAGTAGTATTCGTAGTATTGGTAGTATTGGTAGTATTAGTAGTAATTCCAGTATTAGTAGTATTAGTAGTACTAGTAGTATTAGTAGTATTAGTAGTATTAATAGTATTAGTAGTATTTCCAGTATTAGTAGTATTAGTAGTACTAGTAGTATTAATAGTATTAGTAGTATTTCCAGTATTAGTATTAGTAGTGTTAGTAGTATTAGTAGTGTTAGTATTATTATTAGTATTAGTAGTATTAATAGTATTAGTAGTATTAGTAGTGTTAGTAGTATTAGTAGTATTAGTAGTATTAGTAGTATTAGTAGTATTAGTAGTGTTAGTAGTATTAGTAGTATTAGTAGTATTATTAGTATTAGTAGTATTAGTATTATTAGTAGTATTAGTAGTATTAGTAGTGTTAGTAGTATTAGTAGTATTATTAGTATTAGTAGTATTAGTAGTATTAGTAGTATTAGTAGTGTTAGTAGTATTAGTAGTATCAGTAGTATTAGTAGTGTTAGTAGTATTAGTAGTATTAGTAGTATTATTAGTATTAGTAGTATTAGTAGTATTAGTATGTTCAGCGTCTGCTAACATCGACTTAACACGATAAATACCAAGTTCAGTGGAAATCTAGGCTTTTTCTTTTGGACCACGGACGTCTCAAAGGAACCATGTGGTGAGATGGACTCAGTTGGTTCAGTTGGCTGGAACCTACATGGACCGGTAGATGGACCGGTAGATGGAGACCTTTGCCTTCAGACTCTCTCTTCACCAGAACGGACCGGTACCACACCTGATGATGATGCACCAAACCTCCTGAACATCTCATCATCCGTTCTCCCATCACTCCAGAACAAGAGGCAGCATCTGACGTCCAACCTGGAGGACATAGTCCAACAATTTCCAGCAGAGAATCATGACCTGGGATTTGGAGGTTCTGATTCTCTAACCGATCCGGTGCTGCAGGATATCACGGACTGATGAAGCTGACAAAAGTACATCGTCTGCAAAATAAGAGATTCTAAGCTGCCCAAACCGGACCTTCTCCCCACCTCCGCTGAACTTTAAAATCTTGTCCATTGATATCAGGACCAGAATCTGAGATGAGGGACAACTTTAGTCCAGCACTGACTTAAAACATGTCCCAATGGGGCCAACAGAACTGCAGCACTGATCCGACACCATCACAAGAGACCCAATAGGTGGGATTGATCACAACCAGCAGTCCCGGTCCTGAATCCTCTTCTCTCAGACCAACTGGACCTCATGAGCATCCTCATGCAGAACACCTGAGCAGAGCTGGGGGGAGGGAGGAGGGAGGAGGGGAGTGGGACACACCCAAACCGCTCGGACTGTAAGGATCCAAAACGATCAGAACTCTGACATTCTTACTTCTTTTCTAATTGGGTTCCTGAGAGAAGGATGTGGTTGTTCTTCTGGTTCCAAGGGGGAGCAGAGGACTGGACCGGATCATTTAGTGCTCTGAGTAAAATTCTGAGTCCTTTTCTTTGAGCTCCATCGATCCGTCCGCCGCGGGTCGACAGGACTTTCTTTTTTTGAGCGGGCCGCTGTCAATAACATCCAGTAAGATGAAGCCTTGAATCTGAGCGAAGCGGGCCGAGGCAGAATTCATTAGAGGGAGTGGATCTCCCAGGACTAATGAAGGATCTAACATTGAGTGACGTGGATTTGCTGCGTTCCAATTAGACGGGCCGGCGCCGGGAGAACCAGCGGCATCGTTGTCAGTTGTCGTCAGCCGGCGTGGAGACGAGGGAGGCGGAGCTTGTTGTTGCACATCAGCCGATTCACGTTCAAACACCGACGTACTTCCTGCATCAACCAGAACCGGCCTGTCGTTCCTCAGCGGCGGTTTGTCCTCGACAGGAAGAACATCGCTGACGGGTTTATTTGTCTCCTCCGTGGATCAAAGGTAGAACGCGTCTTTGGGAGGAGAAGGAGAGAATAAAGGTTTAAACGGTGGAATAACATTCCCATTAATAATGTATGAACGAGTCCAAAGTCAACGTGACGGTTCTGAGACAGAAAGCGTCAATTAGAGACAGGAAGCAGCTCTGCTGGGCGGGACTCTGCTTCTGGCTGAATCCATAATGGATCTGTCTCCGTTTGTGTTGCTGTTCTGATCCGTTTCATCTACATCACATGTGGGTTCTGTGGCGGAACAGAAACAGAACATCGCAGGATCAATTTGTAGCGCCGCAGAAACAACACACGTTTCACCTCCTCGCTTTAATCTGTCACTTCCTGCTCAAAATAAACACAAATGTTACCGCAGCTCATAAATACATGCAGAACTCGTCGAGGACACGTCAGAACCCGATCGGTTCTGCTCCGAGATGTTTCTTCCTCCAAGCAGTATCTGACTGGTAGAGGATGAAGGTGCAGGCTGTGGCGAGGATGACTCCGCCTGCGTCGCCTCCAGCGCCTCTGTCAACATCAAGCGTTTACAGTAACATCAGCTGAAAGATTCTTGGAGAGGAATTATTTGATCTTACCTGCACTGTAAAACAAACAAGAAGGTAAAAACAACGAAAACATGTTCAAGACTTTACGGTAATTTACCGCGATTTACAAGAGTACAGAAGTCCTGTTTACAACGTCACATAAAATGAATCATCTTATTCTATAATCTAATATAATACATCACAACAAATGTTGTATTCTACCATACCATAGTACCAGATTACTCACACATAGTTCCAGATTACCGACACATAGTACCAGATTATTCACTCATAGTTGCAGATTACTCACGCATAGTAACATATTACTCACACATAGTTCTAGATTACCGACACATAGTACCAGATTATTCACGCATAGTTGCAGATTACTCACGCATAGTAACATATTACTCACACATAGTTCCAGATTACCGACACATAGTACCAGATTATTCACTCATAGTTGCAGATTACTCACGCATAGTTGCAGATTACTCACGCATAGTAACATATTACTCACACGTAGTAACAGATTACTCACACATAGTAAAAGATTACTCACACATAGTACTAGATTACTCACACATAGTACCAGATTATTCACGCATAGTACCAGATTACTCACACATAGTACCCAATTACTCACACATAGTACCACACTACTCACACATAGTACCAGATTACTCACACAAAGTTCCAGACTACTCACACTTAGTACCAGATTACTCACACATATTAATAATAATAATAATAATACATTTAATTTATAATGCACTTTACATACTCACACATAGTTCCAGACTACTCACACGTAGTATCAGACTACTCACACGTAGTTCCAGATTACTCACACATAGTTCAAGATTACTCACACGTAGTAACAGGTTACTCACACATAGTTCCAGACTACTCACACGTAGTACCAGACTACTAACACAAAGTTCCAGACTACTCAAACTTAGTACCAGACTACTCACACTTAGTACCAGATTACTCACACATAGTTTCAGACTACTCACACGTAGTATCAGACTACTCACACGTAGTTCCAGATTACTCACACATAGTTCAAGATTACTCACACGTAGTAACAGGTTACTCACACATAGTTCCAGACTACTCACACGTAGTACCAGACTACTAACACAAAGTTCCAGACTACTCACACTTAGTACCAGACTACTCACACTTAGTACCAGATTACTCACACATAGTTTCAGACTACTCACACGTAGTATCAGACTACTCACACGTAGTTCCAGATTACTCACACATAGTTCAAGATTACTCACACGTAGTAACAGGTTACTCACACATAGTTCCAGACTACTCACACGTAGTACCAGACTACTAACACAAAGTTCCAGACTACTCACACTTAGTACCAGATTACTCACACGTAGTACCAGACTACTAACACAAAGTTCCAGACTACTCACACTTAGTACCAGATTACTCACACATAGTTTCAGATTACTCACACATAGTAACAGATTACTCACACATAGTAACATATTACTCACACATAGTTCAAGACTACTCAAACGTAGTAACAGATTATTCACGCATGGTAAGAGATTACGCACGCATTGTAACAGATTACTCACAAGTTGTACCGGATTACTCACACATAGTACCAGATCACTCACACATAGTACCACATTACTCACACATAGTACCAGATACTCACACGTAGTAACAGATTACTCACACATAGTTCCAGACTACTCACACGTGGTACCAGACTACTCACACATAGTACCAGATTACTCACACGTAGTAACAGATTATTCACACATGGTAAGAGATTACGCACGCATAGTAACAGACTACTCACACGTAGTAACAGATTACTCACACATAGTTCCAGACTACTCACACGTGGTACCAGACTACTCACACATAGTACCAGATTACTCACACGTAGTAACAGATTATTCACACATGGTAAGAGATTACGCACGCATAGTAACAGACTACTCACACGTAGTACAAGATTACTCACCCATAGTAACATATTACTCACACATAGTTCCAGACTACTTAGCCGTAGTAACAGGTTGGGATCACAGAATGTTAAGAACATGCATTAAAACAGAGAGAATCCTGCGGACGGATGAATGTTTAATGGAGATTTGAAAAGCAGGCCCTTTATAACAGACAGTCTGAAGATGTGTTTGTCTTTACATGGTGAAGGTCACTGCATTGATTTCAAATAAAACTTTATGTGGTGAAGAATTCAATCTTAATGATGATACTTTGTGAGGTCGGAGAAAAGAGCGGCCCTGGTGGCAACAAAAGCAAGTGGGAGATAAATTGCGTGCTGACTGATTCAGGAGTGGGAGGAGGGTCAATGATTGTCTTTGGATCGGCAGATTCCTCCTCTCACATGTTCAAAGATGAAGATCGGCCTTTTGTCTCCACACAGGAGAGAATCTGACCAGAACTGAGAGGTTATCGAGAGCTCAGACATGCCTCTCCTTCTTTCTCTGTTTCTGTGGGCGAGGAGGAGAGGGGAGAAGAATAGCGCCTCCGTAATCACCGAGGAGTCCTTATTTGGCACTCTTCCTCCCCGGACGGCCAAACGCTTGAGGTTCTCGTCACGTCGCGTTGCTTTCTCCCGGCTCTGAATGGGCTGTGTACACAGCCATTGTTTGAGGAGTAAAATTGAAGGCAGGCCTTGTAAACTGTGGCTTCCCCCTCGCCAAAGACACGCCACCGCAGAGACGGAGTGAGCAGACGTCTCCTCTTCCTCCTGGGACGCCGCGCTCCTCAGCTCCACGCCAGGAGAGGAAGCAGAAAAAAACATGACGACTGGGAAAGTTTGAAGACTCAAATTGCTGAAGAGTAAAACTTTACAGTGATTGACCCGTATTACCTGACCTCTGATGAGCGGCCTTCGTCAGCCTCTTCCTCAGCTGATGGAGAGCAGCTCCGCTCATCGGCCGTCACCTCCTCTCACAGCGCCCCCTACAGATCTTTAAAGAAGCCACCACCAAAGTATGAAAAGTATGAAACTTGGGACACACGTTTATCTAACAGTCTAACTTTAACCATAAATATCATTCTTGGATCTGAGCACTGAACCAACACCCAACCTAAGAACCGGTTCAGCTCAGACTCAAACCGCAGATCACAATCGAGAGTTCTGCTGGTCCAGGCTCATGAAAGAACCGGGTCTGTCAGCGAGAGAAGAAGAGAGCAGCTAACACCTCCACAGTGAGATGTTGGAGGCGGGGCTTGAGTTCTGATGTAACATAATTAATGTGTCTTTAACGAGAGAATGTAATAAAAGTCAACATGGCGTTAACTCCAGAACCGCCGGAGCGAAGAGTCCAATTATTACACCTGCAGAACATAAAACTCTTTCTTACGTCTCCTTAGAACAGAAGACGTGTAGAAATCATCTCCTGAACTCAGGAGATCCTTCGGTTCTGGGAACGGTCTCCGTTAGTGTGGATGAAAACAGAAACAGAGATGTTTTCCCCCGCTGACCCAGTCATTCCGAGCAGAACCAACGGGACCATCAGAACTATCAGGATCACCAGGACAATTAGAACCACCAGGACCATCAGGACCATCAGGACCATCAGGATCATCAGGACCATCAGGATCATCAGGTCCATCAGGATCATTGGGACCATCAGGACCATCAGGACCATCAGGATCATCAGGTCCATCAGGATCATCAGGTCCATCAGGTCCATTAGGACCATCAGAACCATCAGGATCACCAGGACAATTAGAACCACCAGGACCATCAGGACCATCAGGACCATCAGGACCATCAGGATCATCAGGACCATCAGGATCATCAGGTCCATCAGGATCATTGGGACCATCAGGACCATCAGGACCATCAGGATCATCAGGTCCATCAGGATCATCAGGACCATCAGGTCCATTAGGACCATCAGAACCATCAGGATCACCAGGACAATTAGAACCACCAGGACCATCAGGTCCATTAGGATCATCGGGATCAACAGGTCCATCAGAACCATCAGTGATTGAATCTACTCGAGACGAGTTCGGAAGGCTAACATCAGCTCCTTGAACACCATTAATACTGCTGGGACCAGTCCGGTAATGGACATGGCTAAACCGGGTCACAACCAACGGTTGGGATTCTCTTTCTCAAGTGTTTGCTCCCAGCCGAGTCAGTGGAGTTCTGGGCTCCTCCATCTCCAGCATCAGCGTGAGATAGTGGACCTTTCTTTGGGGACCCTACTGGATTGACAGATGGAGGTTTAATCCCTTTGGGCCCACTGGTGCCAACACTGACACAGAACCAGCAGGGCCCTCAGAGGGAAAGTACCACTCCACCACAGTACCGCATGATGTTGGTCTGAAACACCGGATCACAGCACAGCGAGTCTCCGGCGCCGATGGGAGGCTGTGGAGGTTGAACATGTTGTTGGTGTCCGGAGGTTCTGCAGGATCTGAGGCATCACAGGACGAGTCCGGTACTTTACAATCTTTAACTGGTGCTGGTTGTTCAAAGCTCTGGTGAGACCCGGCCCAATATTCCATTATATATAATGGAGTTTTTCTTTGTTCTAATGTTTTTATTACTTTCCTTTCGCTCCTCTGTATCTTTCTGGACAGAAACTTTGGACCGGGTCATAAGTTCTTCTTTCAAACATGTTTTCTAACATTAAACTTTATTTACGGACGATGTTCCTCTAGACTTTTATAAGTTTCAGACCGTCTCCGTCGGAACAGAGGAAGTGGTTCTGAATAATCTTCTGTGCGTGAGACGAACGGACCTCGGTCCAAATGTGGATCTTTGGACCGGTTTGCAAACGTTCCTCGTTTTCAGGAATAAACCAACTCCTTTATTCCTGATTCGTGTTGTCTTTGAAACAAACAACTTTTTTACAGTGCAGGTCCGGTCACAGTGGTACCAGAACCCCTGAATCATTAATTGACCTTTAATTGTTCAATGCATATTTAAACAGGTATTTGTACACACTTCCTGATTAGTACACTGTAAAAACTCTTATCTCTCTGAAACTTAAAGAGGTTCTTCGGAACCGGCCCACGACGACAGATGCTGCAGCTAATGACTGTCTGGGTTCTGCTCTGCAATTCAGATTCTTCCTCACCGAGATGAAGACCGGGGTGTGCGTGTGTGTCAATGTGTGTGTATGTGTCTGTGTGTGTGTCAATATGTGTCTGTGTGTGTGTGTGTGTGTGTGTGTCAATATGTGTCTGTGTGTGCGTGTGTGTGTGTGTGTGTCAATGTGTGTGTATGTGTCTGTGTGTGTGTCAATATGTGTCTGTGTGTGTGTGTGTGTGTGTGTGTGTGTCAATGTGTGTGTATGTGTCTGTGTGTGTGTCAATATGTGTCTGTGTGTGTGTGTGTGTGTGTGTGTGTCAATGTGTGTGTATGTGTCTGTGTGTGTGTCAATATGTGTCTGTGTGTGCGTGTGTGTGTGTGTGTGTGTGTCAATGTGTGTGTATGTGTCTGTGTGTGTGTCAATATGTGTCTGTGTGTGTGTGTGTGTCAATGTTTGTGTATGTGTCTGTGTGTGTGTCAACGTGTAGGTGTGTTGTTTCAATGTTTGCGTGTGTCTGTGTGTGTGTGTGTGTGCATACGTGTGCCTGTGTGTGTGTGTGTGTGTGCATATGTGTGTGTGAGTGTGTGTGCATACGTGTGTGTGTGTGCAGATGTGTGTGTGTGCGTGTGTGTGTGTGTGTGTGTGTGTGTTACACCAATTAGACAAACATAAAGTCTATTTGCCCAACAAACAAATGGTCCAAATTCAGGTTCGGTGTCGGATGTGACTTGGAATTCTGAGGCGAATAATCCGTCATGTTTGATGTGGAGCCTGAAAATATAATATATATCATTAAAGTGAGGAAGAGGAGGATCCAACCTTTCTGGAAACGACATCACAAGACTGAGAAAATACACTTCCTGACTGTCAGAGAGTCTCACAGCTGTCTCTTCACTCCATCAGGCCCATTAGCAACCAAAACGGGTCTGCGTCATGAGCGGTCCTGATCCGGAGAGTCTGTCTGCCCCCAGAACGTGTCCATCAGAGGGAAAACGTTGAGTATTGATTTCATGTCTGGAGAAAGTATTGACTGCAGCTGGAGGTGAGGGAGTGTGACTCAGCTCTGCTGCAGGAGACGGCAGAGAGACGGAGACGGAGACGCAGACGGAGACGCAGACGGAGACGCAGACGGAGACGCAGACGGAGACGCAGACGGAGACAGCAGAGAGACGGAGATGCAGATGCAGACGGAGACGCAGACGCAGACGATTTACCCTCAAAACTGTTAAAACTCCTTTCACTCGTTTCTGTTACTGTTTGTGTATGAATTTTTATCTTATGTGGACAGTGCTGGATTAAAAAGACAAATAAAACTTCCTTTACGTCACAGTCAGAGGTCAGAGGTCATAGTGTGAGCATGAAGCTCCCTCTAGTGGACATAGGTGGTACTTTATAGCCAAAATCCATCTCCGGGGTCAAATCCCATTTTTTGTCGCATTGGGGGTGAGGTGTTGTTTGAACCAGGAGTCAACCTAAGTATATGAGGACATGAGGACATGAGGACATGAGGACATGAGGACACGAGGAAATGAGGAAATGAGGATATGAGGATATGAGGACATGAGGAAATGAGGACATGAGGACATGAGGACACGAGGAAATGAGGAAATGAGGATATGAGGATATGAGGACATGAGGAAATGAGGATATGAGGATATGAGGACATGAGGACTACTCACACATAGTAACAGATTACTCACACATAGTAACAGATTACTCACACATAGTAACAGATTACTCATACAAAGTAACAGATTACTCATACAAAGTAACAGATTACTCATACATAGTAACAGATTACTCACACATAGTAACAGATTACTCACACATAGTAACAGATTACTCATACAAAGTAACAGATTACTCATACAAAGTAACAGATTACTCATACAAAGTAACAGATTACTCATACAAAGTAACAGATTACTCATACATAGTAACAGATTACTCATACATAGTAACAGATTACTCACACATAGTAACAGATTACTCACACAAAGTAACAGATTACTCATACATAGTAACAGATTACTCATACAAAGTAACAGATTACTCATACATAGTAACAGATTACTCACTCATAGTAACAGATTACTAACACATAGTAACAGATTACTCGCTCATAGTAACAGATTACTCATACATAGTAACAGATTACTCACACATAGTAACAGATTACTCACACATAGTAACAGATTACTCACACATAGTAACAGGTTACTCATACAAAGTAACAGATTACTCACACATAGTAACAGATTACTCATACATAGTAACAGATTACTCACACATAGTAACAGATTACTCATACAAATTAACAGATTACTCATACAAAGTAACAGATTACTCATACATAGTAACAGATTACTCATACATAGTAACAGATTACTCATACATAGTAACAGATTACTCTATAAATCCAGAAGACTTCAGTCTTTCATCAACGTTCATGAATTTCAGTTATGAGAACACTTTTAAGAATAAATCCGAGATCATGGAGAAAAATCAGAGATAAAGGCAGGAGAAGTGAAAAAACCATGAGGAGGAGAGGCTTTTCTGGGAAATGGGTTTTAATCAGTGCAGAGAAAACAAGTAAACAACAATGCAGATGCTGTATTTGAATAATTCAGAAGTCTTTCATAACTTCATCAACAGAACTGATGATGAGGTTCTGGGTGGGCCGTCGGAGGTGGAGCCAAGCAGCGTGAAATAAAATGATCTGTAACTGTTAGAGTCACTTTGAAATGACTCTCCTCCAACAAATAACAATTCATATCATGAAGAATCCACCTCACAAACATCTCAAGTCCTTCGTCTGGATTCAGACGGGCTTCAGCCTCGGGGGGAGAACAGGAAATGACATGTCATGTTTTCTGGGATGATTAAGCTCTTGAACTGGAGTCAGAACCAGAATAACCTTGTAAATAAAAAGTCTCCAGGTGATCAGAACATGAGTGATGAGAAGTTCAAAGAAGAAGCATGTAGAAGACAGGAAGGTCCGGTCTGTCTGCCGCAGAGTACCCGGTTCTGAAAGAAAAACCCAACTTCACTGTCCGATTTTACAGCCGTCAGATGAGATCAGAACAACAAGTGTACAAATATATATATATACACATATATATATATACACATATATATATACATATATATATATATATATATATGTATATGTGTATGTATACACACACACACACACACACACACACACACACACACACACACACACAAGGTCAAAGGTCAGGAAGAGGGTGAGGAGTGAGGTCTGGTTCTTCTGGTTCTGCTGGTTTTTCTGGTTCTTCTGGGTTTTTTTTCAGCTCATATTAGATTTACTTTGCAGCTCGAACCGGCTGGTTCTGCTTGAAGTAGCCCGGTTCTAAATATCAGCTGTGGTTCTGATGTTTTTGGCCCAGTTGTTAGAACTTTATTGGGAGCGCTGTTGTTCTGTTGGATCCCTGTCAAACATTTTGCGTTGATAAATCTGCTCGTTATGCCTGAATCAATCTTCGGGCCGAGGCGGTGCCGAGAAAAGCCTCCGTAATCCTCGCCCTCAGCCATCTCCGGCACAGCGGCCCGTCTCAGGCTGCTCGGATCGTTTGGACCTGACGATGAGCGGACCGGATCCATAGTGTTTGATGCCGCCTTCGGCCCGAACCAATGAAGTATGGAGCCGTCTGCGGTTCCGGACTCGGAGGAAAGCCTCGTTTCCTTCCAGAACATCAATGTTTGAGGAAACTTCTACTTCGTCTATTTCTACCTGCATGAGTTCAAGCCCTGCAGACAGGAGGTCATGAGATCACGACCCGGATGTAGGGATGTTATTAACGCGTGAACACAGAACCACCGGGGATGAAAGGTTCTTGTGTCCGTCAAATAGAAAAGTGATTTTATAAACTTGAAACATTGAAAAGGAACATATTTAATTATTTCACAAAAACCTCTAAATGTTATTCCGTTTAAATATGAATCTTTTATTTTTCTTCTTACCCTCAAATATCTACAGCAGAACATCCTGAGAGGTTGTTCCATCAGCCAGAACATTACAACCACCTGTCTAATAAGTAAGTCCCATTTATTTTACAGTAAGTCTCTTTTAACAGTAAAATTCTGTTTTTCTGACCAGAATAAAAAGATTATTTACTCCTTGACTTTGACATAGAGTTCAGAACCTTCAGAATCTTCTTAGAACCCTTTTAATCTTCTTCACAGTCAGACGCTCGGCTCCCAGCTTCACGTCTCCAGACGACAGGACCAGAGATGATTTGCGACGTCGTCGGGCCGGTCGCAGGTTCTGGAGGTTCTGTGGAGAATCAGCGAGGCGTGCCGTTAGCGGCGCTCCGGTTTCTGGAGACAGAAACAATATTGGAGCGAAGGAAGGAGTGAAGGATCGGCGCGGCGGTTCAGAGGAGCCCGCCGGGACACGAATCAAATTGGATCTGCCATTTTCTGAAAAATGTGCCGTTGATCTGATACGTTTGAAGTCGGGATTTGTTCCGGCGGACGTCGGTAATAGTTGATGAAGATAAATTACCGTTGTTCCCTTGAAAGGAGCGGAGAGAAGTAACGAGAGGAGATCTCAGAGGAGGTGTGTCTCGTCTCCTCGTGCGTCCAGAGGAGATTGTCCCACGCTGCAAACAGAATCCGCCGCCAGGAGCAGAAGAACCGAATCCAAACGACTTTTCATCTTCATGACGAGTCGCTGATGAAGAGGAGTCATATAATCAGAAGTGACACGTAACCTTCGTCGCTCGCTGAGTTTTACAGCGATTTAAAAAAATAAATCTATGATTCCAATGTGTAAATTTTAGAATAATATAAAATAATACAAACTATCTGAAATGTTTGATTTAGACATAAAATATCGATAAAATATCAAAAAATCTGATCTAGATATCAGGTTCAACTAATCTTAGCAAGGAACTCCGACTTACATCTGTTGGTTTTTCATGTTTGAGGCGGGACCTTCTGGAGTTTGCAGTTCAACTGGAGCGGTTCTGATTGTGTAAACGTTGGACCGGATTCTGACTGGTGAGGGGAGAACTTGAGGGTTTGGGGTCTGTTGTTGCTGAGAGCCTTACTGGGATTCTCTTCGCTGATTTCTGACTTTACAGCTTTAAACTTACAGCAGCGTTCATGAAGAAGAGGAGGAAGAAGAGGAAGAGTCCCTGGAGCCTCTATTTCTAAGCAAGGCTGATTTTCTGCTCTCAAATGCAGCCAGGCTGAAGCTGAGCTCCCCAGAAGACCCTCCAGTGTCTGATCCCCTGTCCCCCTGTCCTCACCACTGCTCCTCCTACACACACACACACACACACATACACACACACACCCACATACACACACATACACACACATACACACACACACACCCACATACACACACATACACACACACACACACACACACACACACACATACACACACACACCCACACACACACACATACACACACACACACACACACACATACACACATACACACACATACACACACACACACCCACATACACACACATACACACACACACACACACCCACACACACACACATACACACACATACACACACATACACACACATACACACACATACACACACACACACCCACATACACACACATACACACACACACACACACACACATACACACATACACACACATACACACACACACATACACACACATACACACACACACCCACATACACACACATACACACACACACACACACACATACACACATACACACACATACACACATACACACACATACACGCACACACACCCACATACACACACATACACACACACACACACAAATACACACACATACACACACATACACACATACACACACATACACACACATACACACACAAAGACCCATACACACACACACACACACATGTACACACACACACATGTACACACACACACATGTACACGCACACAAACACACACACACATACACACACACACGTATATACACACATATACACACACATACACACACATATACATACACATATATACACACATATACACACACACACACAAACATAAACACACATATGTACACACACATATACACACACATAGACACACATATACATACACACACACACGTATATACACACACACATATATACACACACATATACACACACATACACACACATATATGCACACACACACATACACACACACACATGTACACACAGACACACACACACACACACATGTACACACACACACACATGTACACACACACACACACACACATATACATACACACACACACGTATATACACACACATATACACACATACACATATGTACACTAACACATACACACACATACACATATGTACACACAGACACACACACACACACACATATACATACACACACACGTATATACACACACATATACACACATACACATATGTACACAAACACACACACACACACACTCATGTACACACAGACACACACACACACATGTACACACACACACACACACACATGTACACACACACACACACACACACATATACATACACACACACGTATATACACACACACACATATACACACACATATACACACATACACATATGTACACAAACACACACACACACATACACATGTACACACACACACACACACATGTACACACACACACACATATACATACACACACACACGTATATACACACACACACATATACACACACATATACACAAATACACATATGTACACAAACACACACACACACATACACATGTACACACAGACACACACACACATACACATGTACACACAGACACACACACACATACACATGTACACACAGACACACACACACATACACATGTACACACAGACACACACACACACATATACATACACACACACACGTATATACACACACACACATATACACACACATATACACACATACACATATGTACACAAACACACACACACACATACACATGTACACACACACACATACACGCACATGTACACACACACACACACACACACATATACATACACACACACACGTATATACACACACACACATATACACACACATATACACACATACACATGTACACAAACACACACACACACATACACATGTACACAAAGACACACACACACATACACATGTACACACAGACACACACACACATACACATGTACACACAGACACACACACACTTCCTGCTGACGCTCCTTCAGGCATTTATTTTCTCGTTCCTCGTTCCTCGACGTTTTTGCCAGAATCCGTTCAGAACTTCTGCGTCTGGAGGCTTTTATGTAAATCGTCCGCTGGAGGAAATGAACGGAGGATCCAAAACAAATCTTCATCCTGGAGACCAGAACCAGAACCTGACACTTCAAACAGAACCGCTCTGAAAACACCGAACCAGGGGGAGGGGCTTTAAAGAGACGCTGTCCAATCCTGTCTGTCCGTCAGCCAGGGGAAAAGATCTTATTCACACGCGTGTTTGAAGAGTCTCTCTCTCTTCTCTCTCTCTCTCTCTCTCTCTCTCTCTCTCTCTCTCTCTCTCTCTCTCTCTCTCTCTCTTCTTTCTCTTCTTTCTCTTTCCTCTTTCTTTGTCTCTCTCTTCTCTCTCTCTCTCTTCTTTCTCTCTCCCACTTCTCTCTCTTCTCTCTCTCTCTCTTCTTTCTCTCTCCTCTTTCTTTCTCTCTCTTCTCTCTCTCTCTCTTCTTTCTCTTCTTTCTCTTTCCTCTTTCTTTGTCTCTCTCTTCTCTCTCTCTCTCTTCTTTCTCTCTCCCACTTCTCTCTCTTCTCTCTCTCTCTCTTCTTTCTCTCTCTCTCTCTCTCTCTCTCTCTCTCTCTCTCTCTCTCTCTCTTCTTTCTCTTCTTTCTCTTTCCTCTTTCTTTGTCTCTCTCTTCTCTCTCTCTCTCTTCTTTCTCTCTCCCACTTCTCTCTCTTCTCTCTCTCTCTCTTCTTTCTCTCTCCTCTTTCTTTCTCTCTCTTCTCTCTCTCTCTCTTCTTTCTCTCTCTCTTCTCTCTCTCTCTTCTTTCTCTCTCTCTCTTCCCTCTCTTCTCTCTCTCTCTTCTTTCTCTCTCCTCTTTCTTTCTCTCTCTCTTCTCTCTCTCTCCCTCTTCTTTCTCTTCTCTCTCTCTCTTCTTTCTCTTCTTTTATGTTCCCAGACGAACACGAGGACGAAGAAAAGACGCCATTGTCTCTTTGTTTATAAGGAAGAACAATCTAAAGAAAGACAAGATGGGGACAGTCTCTACAGTCAACAACCACAACCACAACAACAACAACACTGTCAAATGGTATAAATACATATATATATATGTATATACCAGTGTGAGTAATATTTTAGTGTGTGTGAGTCCATGTTCTTCACTTTCTGTGGGTCAGAACCAGAAGGACTCTCCACTTGGACCAGCTGGACAGACGCTGGACCCAATATGGGACAAAGATCTGATTTTGTCTGTAAAATACCAGCGGTGTCCACTAGAGGGAGAAACAGTCTCACACTCTGACCTTTGACCCTGACAAAAAACAACAATCTAATATTGTTCACTGTAAAAACAGGACCGACTGAATAAAACATCTAGTATTACATGAAATTCACATTAAAGGTATATTTTGTATTTTACAGTGCGTTTCTGTCCGTTCGGCCGTTAGAATAAACCTTCATGGAAACACACTTTTAGTGTTTGTCAATAAAAGAGCGAATGAGAAGATTCCTGATAAAAATAAAAAGGTGTTTTTTAATAAGATAAAGTTAATTGACCGTTTGAGATCGAATCTTTTATATCAACCAAAAACAGACGCTCTGCTTTTTTAATATTTACACATCTTAAAGAATGAGCGGCGAGCGAGGATTCGATTCGATCGCTCACCGCTGCCGCTCTAGGACGCAGGTGAATGTGATTACGATGCTTACACTGATAAATATTAGAGAACACAAAAGGTCGGCGAGGGAACATCTGGAACCAGACCAGTTGAAGGGGCTGAACTCAAACTTATCTGGTTAATTACTGGCGTGTGATTATCTCTGATGAGATCGCTGCAGAATACTGATGAGACTGGAAACGTCCTCGTTTGTCCTCAAAGTTTTACAGTGTAGCAGGCAAACGACCAAAAACATAAAGACGAGCAGAAAAACACGACGGAACAGAAATGAAATACAGTAACGAGGTCTGAGACGTTACAGTAAACTACCGTGAAAACAGCAACACACGAACCACAGATTCATAAATATAAATATATATTGAGCATTTTGTTCCAGTAGAAATTATGGGATGCTCTT
This sequence comes from Lophius americanus, assembly GCA_037951165.1. NCBI lineage: Eukaryota > Metazoa > Chordata > Actinopteri > Lophiiformes > Lophiidae > Lophius > Lophius americanus. The sequence continues at coordinate 70,047 of JBBDHG010000571.1, forward strand.
GCTGAATTGTTCAAGATTCACAAAAGTTTTCGTAGATAAAATTATTATTTCACAGGAATGAATTATTGTAGTTTTAGAGTATTCTTCTTTTAATTATACCAACAGTTTGATGATATATTTTTACTTACTAATTTATAAGGAAGGTTTTACAGTGTTGGCTTCCTGTTGTTTTTAGAATTGATAACTTTTAAGGCTCTGGTTTCTTTTCTACATAAAACTCTGACCCCCTGACCCCTGACGTTCTTGGTGGTGAACTGAGGTCCTCAGTCCGGGTCTTCTTCTGGGCCGACGACCACCAGAACATTCCCAGATTACTCACACATGGTAACAGATTATTCACACATGGTAACAGATTACTCACACATAGTAACAGCTTAGTCACACATAGTAATAGATTACTCACACATAGTAACGGATTACTCACACATAGTAACTGATTACTCACACGTAGTAACAGATTACTCACACGTAGTAACAGATTACTCACAAATGGTTACAGATTACTCACACATGGTAATAGATTATTCACACATGGTAATAGATTATTCACACGTAGTAACAGATTACTCACACATAGTAACAGATTACTCACACATGGTAATATATTATTCACACATGGTAACAGATTACTCACACATAGTAACAGATTACTCACACGTAGTAACAGATTACTCACACGTAGTAACAGATTACTCACACATAGTAACAGATTACTCACACATGGTAATAGATTATTCACACATGGTAACAGATTATTCACACATAGTAACAGATTACTCACACATAGTAACAGATTACTCACACGTAGTAACAGATTACTCACACATAGTAACAGATTACTCACACATAGTAACAGATTACTCACACATAGTAACAGATTACTCACACGTAGTAACAGATTACTCACACGTAGTAACAGATTACTCACACATAGTAACAGATTACTCACACATGGTAATAGATTATTCACACATGGTAACAGATTATTCACACATAGTAACAGATTACTCACACATAGTAACAGGTACAATGTCCAGAAGTGTAGGTCTAAAAACACCAAATCTATCAGGAGGCACAAGAAGTCCTGCTGGGAACCAGATGTGATTCACCTCTTTTCATCAGGGTTGCTGGTGCAGTTCTCCCTGAGGGTCTCCGGGCCACAGCTGCAACGGGGACGACACCAGGCCTGATCTACGACCCCCCTCCCCCTCTCTCTTCCACCCCGCTGGTTTAAATACAGATGTGGCGGATTGAGTCTGGAGCTTTCAGCCAAGAGCCTCAGATTCATGAATATAATATACATGTCAGAAGATTAGAATCAGAGAGAGAAGGTTATCCAAGCTACGACGTCGGACTCCAGGGTTCAACGCTTCTGACGGGTAACTCTCTCGCTCTCTCTCTCTTTCTCTCTTTCTTTCTCTCTCTCTTCCTCTCTCTCTCCCTCTCTCCCTCTCTCTCTCTCTCTCTGTCTCTCTCCTCCCTCAATTACAACTCATCAACCTCAAAGATGCCAAAGACGAGTCGGTACCTCCAGAACGTATCCTGATTATATTAATGTAGAATATGTTTAGTATGAGCGCCGCTCTCCTTCTCTGCTGCTGGACCTCAGGTCCAGGCCTTCATCACATCCTGACTGGACTCCTGGGACCGGATCAACGAACAGAACCTGAAGGATTAAACTGGAGCTGAAGAAAATGGATGTGAGCTGAACGAAGGAGAGAAGAGTCATCGTCGATTTGATTAGTGATGAAACATCCAACTATCTGTCCATCCATCCATCATCCATCCATCATCCATCCATCATCCATCTATAATCCTTTATCCATCCATCTATCATCCATCATCCATCATCCATCATCCATCTATAATCCTTTATCCATCCATCTATCATCCATCATCCATCCATCATCCATCCATTCTCCATCCATCCATCCATTATCCATCCATCATCCATCCATCATCCATCATCCATCTATTATCCTTTATCCATCCATCTATCATCCATCATCCATCATCCATCATCCATCTATTATCCTTTATCCATCCATCTATCATCCATCATCCATCCATCATCCATCCATCATCCATCCATCCATCCATTATCCATCCATCATCCATCCATCATCCATCATCCATCTATTATCCTTTATCCATCCATCCATCATCCATCCATCCATCCATCATCCATCCATCATCCATCCTTCTTTCATCCATCCATCTGTCATCCATCTACCATCCATCATCCATCCATCGATCCATCATCCATCCATCATCCATCCATCCATCATTTATCCATCCATCATCCATCATCCATCATCCATCTATAATCCTTTATCCATCCACCTGTCATCCATCCATCTGTCATCCATCTATCATCCATCATCCATCATCAATCCATCCATCCATCCATCCATCATCCATCATCCATCCATACATCATCCATCCATCATCCATCCATCATCCATCCATCATCTATCCATCCATCATTTATCCATCCATCATCCATCATCCATCCATCATCCATCCATCATCCATCCATCCATCATTTATCCATCCATCATCCATCATCCATCTATAATCCTTTATCCATCCATCTGTCATCCATCCATCTGTCATCCATCTATCATCCATCATCCATCATCCATCCATCCATCCATCCATCCATCATCAATCCATCCATCCATCCATCCATCATCCATCATCCATCATCCATCCATACATCATCCATCCATCATCCATCCATCATCCATCCATCCATCATTTATCCATCCATCATCCATCATCCATCATCCATCATCCATCTATAATCCTTTATCCATCCATCTGTCATCCATCCATCTGTCATCCATCTATCATCCATCTATAATCCTTTATCCATCCATCTATCATCCATCATCCATCCATCATCCATCCATCATCCATCCATCCATCCATTATCCATCCATCATCCATCCATCATCCATCATCCATCTATTATCCTTTATCCATCCATCTATCATCCATCCATCCATCCATCATCCATCCATCATCCATCCTTCTTTCATCCATCCATCTGTCATCCATCTACCATCCATCATCCATCCATCGATCCATCATCCATCATCCATCATCCATCATCCATCATCCATCTATTATCCTTTATCCATCCATCTATCATCCATCATCCATCCATCATCCATCCATCATCCATCCATCCATCCATTATCCATCCATCATCCATCCATCATCCATCATCCATCTATTATCCTTTATCCATCCATCTATCATCCATCATCCATCATCCATCATCCATCTATTATCCTTTATCCATCCATCTATCATCCATCATCCATCCATCATCCATCCATCATCCATCCATCCATCCATTATCCATCCATCATCCATCCATCATCCATCATCCATCTATTATCCTTTATCCATCCATCTATCATCCATCCATCCATCCATCATCCATCCATCATCCATCCTTCTTTCATCCATCCATCTGTCATCCATCTACCATTAATCATCCATCCATCGATCCATCATCCATCCATCATCCATCCATCCATCATTTATCCATCCATCATCCATCATCCATCTATAATCCTTTATCCATCCACCTGTCATCCATCCATCTGTCATCCATCTATCATCCATCATCCATCATCAATCCATCCATCCATCCATCCATCATCCATCATCCATCCATACATCATCCATCCATCATCCATCCATCATCCATCCATCATCCATCCATCATCTATCCATCCATCATTTATCCATCCATCATCCATCATCCATCCATCATCCATCCATCATCCATCCATCCATCATTTATCCATCCATCATCCATCATCCATCTATAATCCTTTATCCATCCATCTGTCATCCATCCATCTGTCATCCATCTATCATCCATCATCCATCATCCATCCATCCATCCATCCATCATCAATCCATCCATCCATCCATCCATCATCCATCATCCATCATCCATCCATACATCATCCATCCATCATCCATCCATCATCCATCCATCATCCATCCATCCATCATTTATCCATCCATCATCCATCATCCATCATCCATCATCCATCTATAATCCTTTATCCATCCATCTGTCATCCATCCATCTGTCATCCATCTATCATCCATCATCCATCATCCATCCATCCATCCATCCATCCATCATCAATCCATCCATCCATCCATCCATCATCCATCATCCATCCATACATCATCCATCCATCATCCATCCATCATCCATCATCCATCATCCATCCATCCATTCATCCATCCATCATCCATCATCCATCCATACATCATCCATCCATCATCCATCCATCATCCATCATCCATCATCCATCATCCATCCATCCATTCATCCATCCATCCATCTATAAGGTCTTTCGCTGAATCTCCTGTTTGGTTATTAATTCTTTTCACACATGCGGGTACAGATGTGTCATGATTGGACAGACCATAATAATCACCAAGATGCTGCAGGTTCTGTTTATTACAGACAATGTGGCTGGTGGGTCACTGGAGGGAGATTCTTGCAGAACCTTCACGGGTCATAAAATGCAGTGTGGGCCGAGCAGCAGCAGAGAATTTGTGAGGAACAATAAGCCCCCCATATGAATATATATATAAATATAAATATATATAAATATATATATAAATATAAATATATATATATAAATATAAATATAAATATATATATATATATAAATATAAATATATATATATATAAATATAAATATATATATAAATATAAATATATATATAAATATATATAAATATATATATAAATATAAATATATATATATAAATATAAATATAAATATATATAAATATAAATATAAATATATATATATATATAAATATAAATATATATATATATATAAATATAAATATATATATATATAAATATAAATATATATATAAATATAAATATATATATAAATATATATAAATATATATATAAATATAAATATATATATATAAATATAAATATAAATATATATAAATATAAATATAAATATATATATATATATAAATATAAATATATATAAATATATATATAAATATAAATATATATATATAAATATAAATATAAATATATATAAATATAAATATAAATATATATATATATATAAATATAAATATATATATATATATAAATATAAATATATATATAAATATAAATATATATATAAATATAAAAATATATATAAATATAAATATATATAAATATATATATAAATATAAATATATATATATAAATATAAATATAAATATATATATATATATAAATATAAATATATATATATATAAATATAAATATAAATATAAATATATATATATATATAAATATAAATATATATATATATAAATATAAATATATATATAAATATAAATATATATATAAATATAAATATATATATATATATAAATATAAATATATATATATATAAATATAAATATATATATAAATATAAATATATATAAATATATATATAAATATAAATATATATATATAAATATAAATATAAATATATATATATATATAAATATAAATATATATATATATAAATATAAATATATATATAAATATAAATATATATATAAATATAAATATATATATAAATATAAATATATATAAATATATATATAAATATAAATATATATAAATATATATATAAATATAAATATATATATATATATAAATATATATAAATATAAATATATATAAATATATATATAAATATAAATATATATAAATGTATATATAAATATAAATATATATATAAATATAAATATATATAAATATATATATAAATATATATAAATATATATATAAATATAAATATATATATAAATATAAATATATATAAATATATATATAAATATAAATATATATAAATATATATATAAATATAAATATATATAAATATATATATAAATATGAATATATATAAATATAAATATATATAAATATATATATAAATATAAATATATATAAATGTATATATAAATATAAATATATATATATATATATAAATATATATAAATATATGTGTATATATATACATATATATATATTTATATTTACATATATATTTATATTTATATATATATTTATATTTATATATATATTTATATTTATATATATATATATTTATATTTATATATATATATATATTTATATTTATATTTATATTTATATATATATATTTATATTTATATATATATTTATATATATTTATATATATATTCATATATAAATGTACATGTGAGTCTACGTAACGTCCTGAAACCCGGAGCTCCAGACGGGCCGGGCAGCAGAACCCAAAGGTGGGTCCGGTGGATAAATGTCAGCGGAGATTAAATCGTTTCATCAGCGATGTTTTTATTAAATTCTCCTAAAAGCCGTTCGGGTCTCTCTGCCAAAGACGTCGTATTAATGAAAGGCCGGAGACCTTGAAGGACGGACGACCCGGTCCGTTTGTTGATCCCGGTCCGTTTGTTGATCCCGGTCCGTTTGTTGATCCCGGTCCGTTTGTTGATCCCGGTCCTCCTCACTTTAAGAGTATTAAACGCAGACGGAGCAGAAAACCTTCTAACCACAAACTCTTGATTGCAGAGAAATACTTTCAACGCTCTGATAAACAAACGACATCATCCTTGATTCTTCCGTGGGGCGGAACCACACCGTTAAAGAGGAGGCCCGCTTCCTTCTGTCGGACAGCTGTCCCTCCTCAGGGTCCGGTAGGCGGCACCAGGCTGGAGAACTTGACGTCAGACGTGATGTTGGTTGGATGTCCTGCTCAGATGTTTGAACTGAGTTTGAGTCTCTGTCTCTGATGGACAAATGAGACCGGACCTGATTCTGATCTGGACCAGCAGGTAGATGATGAAGATCAAAGGGCCGAGGACGGAGCCCTGAGGAGAACCACGGGTCAAAGGGTCCACTGAGGGGGGGCAGTAAGATGGTTCTGTAAGTTGGTTAAGTTTAAGACTGAGAGGAATCACCAACCAGAACCTTCTCACTTAAAAGTCTTCAACCTTTTATCAGGTGTCTGAAATGTTCCTCGTTAATTCAAAGTTCTCCTGAAGCTCTTACTTAGACCATGAGAAACTCAGGAGCGATCCAGATGATCCAGGTGAACACATGAATGGCGATGAACAAATGAATGGAGATGAACACAGGAATGGGGGTGAACACATAAATGGATATGAACACATGAATGGAGGTGAACACATAACTGGAGATGAACACATGAATGGAGGTGAACACATGACTGGAGGTGAACACATGACCAACACAGAAAAGTTTCATTCATTGGATGAATGAATACATTATCTGAATGACTGAATGAATGGTGGGATGAATGAATACATTAACTAAACGAATGAATGCATGAATGAGTGGATGAATGAATACATTAACTGAATTAATTAATGAATGAATGAATGAGTGGATGAGTGGATGAATGAATACATCAACTGAATCAATGAATGGATGAATGAATACATTAACTGGAATGAATGAATGGATGAATGAATACATTAACTGAATGAATGAATGAATGAATGAGTGGATAAATGAATACATTAACTGAATGAATGGATGAATGAATACATTAACTGAATGAATGAATGAATGAATGAATGAATGAATGAATGAATGAGTGGATAAATGAATACAATAACTGAATGAATGGATGAATGAATACATTAACTGAATGAATGAATGAATGAATGAATGAGTGGATAAATGAATACATTAACTGAATGAATGAATGAATGGATGAATGAATACATTGACTGAATGAATGAATGAATGAATGAGTGGATAAATGAATACATTAACTGAATGAATGAATGGATGAATGAGTGGATAAATGAATACATTAACTGAATGAATGGATGAATGAATACATTAACTGAATGAATGAATGAATGAATGAATGAATGAGTGGATAAATGAATACATTAACTGAATGAATGAATGGATGAATGAATACATTAACTGAATGAATGAATGAATTCTGGTTTATCATCCCACACTGACCATCCGTCTTCTCTCTCCTGGTCTTTTGTTGGTTCCTCGTTCATGAGAGCTCGGCTCCGGCTGACGGTTCTGCGGTTCTGCTGCCAACCCGGCTGTTTGTGTGGTTTGACATTTTGTTTGCTGTTCTGTCACAACCGTCTGGACTTGGCCGGGTTTCAAAGGATGGCTCCTCATTGGCTAATGAGTTTTTGATTGACAGCTCAGTGTTGCGGACAGGCGGTAGTACTTAACTTTATTGAATTTCTAAACAGGGTTCTGAACATGTTCCTCGCCGCAGACTTAATGGGGCAAATAACGATGGCCGATCAGCCGTAACACTGTAACCACCTGTCTTATATTGTTCTGGTCTTTATTTGCTGCAGTGGACTGTAGAACCGTCCTATCAGAACCAGCATTATCTGTAGATTTGCACTACAGGAGTTCTTCTGTGGGTTTAGACCCGGTCACTGGTTCAGCACATTTTGGCTCTCGTCAAAGCGACTCGGATCCTGACCCACGATCCAGCCTGGGTCTCTGGGCGGAGCGTGTCAGTCACGCCCCAGAACACTCGTCCTCCTAAAGTTCTACGTTCAGCTTTGAGTGCCGGAACTTTTTCCCCTGAACAGAGCGACTGGGTTGAGCGGCGAGGATGAGTGACAGGAGACGGAGATGGCGTCCCACCGACACACGGCTGCATGTCGTCATGGTTACACTCATAAATCTTCACTCCTTGTACTTTTTCTTTTCTTGAATCCTATCGATTCAGGAAAGAAGAAAACATTAAAAGCAATTTCAGAAAAACCCATCAGGGGAGAAATGTTGTGGTTCCGAAAGGGTCCAAACTGCAGGGTATTACGCCTAACCCTTACCTACATATGTGAGAAAATATTGTAGAAATATATATAAATCTGGTTAAATAAATGACAAGCGTTACATATTATATATATTATTTATATATATATATATATATATAAAAGAAGTTTCTGGTCATTTTTCTTCAGAATGAACTATTTAACTATTTTATTTAATGTTTCTATATTTCATGTTTCTCATCCAGGAACATATTTCTAAAAAAACATTCCTCACATTCCTCACATTCCTCACATTCCTCACATTCCTCACATTCCTCACATACATCAGATCTTCTGGTCGTTGGGGAACTGATGGAACCCAGAGGTCAGAATTCATTGAATGAATATATTTATATATTATTATTTTTAGTTTTTTCTTTCTGTCGCTGTGGATGAACCGCTACAAAAAACCCAGAACCAGGTCTCCTCAGTTCTTCTTCTCCCTTGCGGTTCCTTCATCACAGTCGATCTGGACCGACTCCAGTGGAGTGGAAGCAGCCAATCTGGGCCGGTCCAGGACCACGCGAAGGGTAAACTCCAATCTCAGAGCCCATCGGCTCATCTGGCCAATAAGACGCACCGGAGCAGAAACTAGCAGAACCTCCACTGCCTCTAAATGACCCGACTGCTGCTGAACACAGAAGGTTCAGGCTGTGAGGCGTGAGAGTCCGTTTCAGCGGCGCCTCCTTCAGTTTCGTCTCTCCACACGTCCAACATTCAGTAACAAATGAAGATCCACTCAGAACCTGAAGATCTCCAAAGGTCTGGACTTTGCATGTTTGTGAAATTTCTGCCTTTGATCTCAGAACACAAATCTGGGTTTCTCTCCGGACCCTGATTCTGTAAAAGTAGGTTGTAAGTTTAACTAAAGTAATCAGATTACCTCCAGCTCTGAGGTCTGATGACTAACGCAGTAATATTAATACGTTTTATCAGGGTTCCTTGAGATTTGGACTTATTTTAAGTCAAACAGAGATGATTTTAAAACTGTTTCACTGTGAGGTCCGGGTTCATCAGAACATCTTGAGTTCTGCTGTTTTTAAGCGGACCTTCGTCCGTTACTGAAGGCTGTGATGTCATCAGTATTATGCAGGAGGATGAAGTGAAGCGGTTTCCAGCGGAGCGGCGTCCTGCTTCACGACGAGGACGACCCGCCCAGTAGAAGATCGGGTCGGGTTTCATCAGTAGGTGGTGGCTGGTGCTGGTGGTACCAGAGCCTCGAGGTTGGAGCTGTCACTGAGTATCAGCAGCTCGGCCCCACCCCCACCCCCCCAGGACCCATTAAGGCCATTCTGTCCAGGCATCACGATGTGTGTGCACATTAGTTCTGAGAGCCAAACGGTGCCGCTCAACCCGACCCGCCTTCAGCCTCACATGAACGGAGATTGTCCTGCAGTGGATCTAATGTCCTCTGACGGATCGTTAGAGAGGCACTAATATGTCACTTCATCTCCATCACCTCCACCTCCTCCAACGGAGAGTTCCCTCATCGTCTCCACCAAACCACATCTCAACATCTCAACATCTCAACATCTCAACAACATCTCAACATCTCAACAACATCTCAACAACATCTAAACATCTCAACTTCTCAACAACATCTCAACAACATCGAAACATCTCAACTTCTCAACAACATCTCAACATCTCAACAACATCTCAACAACATCTAAACATCTCAACAACATCTCAACAACATCTAAACATCTCAACTTCTCAACAACATCTCAACATCTCAACAACATCTCAACAACATCTAAACATCTCAACTTCTCAACAACTTCTCAACATCTCAACATCTCAACATCTCAACATCTCAACATCTCAACAACATCTCAACATCTCAACATCTCAACAACATCTCAACATCTCAACAACATCTCAACAACATCTAAACATCTCAACTTCTCAACAACATCTCAACAACATCGAAACATCTCAACTTCTCAACAACATCTCAACATCTCAACAACATCTCAACAACATCTAAACATCTCAACAACATCTCAACAACATCTAAACATCTCAACTTCTCAACAACATCTCAACATCTCAACAACATCTCAACTTCTCAACATCTCAACATCTCAACAACATCTAAACATCTCAACAACATCTCAACATCTCAACAACATCTCAACATCTCAACAACATCTAAACATCTCAACAACATCTCAACATCTCAACAACATCTCAACATCTCAACAACATCTCAACAACATCTAAACATCTCAACTTCTCAACAACATCTCAACAACATCAAAACATCTCAACTTCTCAACAACATCTCAACATCTCAACAACATCTCAACAACATCTAAACATCTCAACTTCTCAACAACATCTCAACATCTCAACAACATCTCAACTTCTCAACATCTCAACATCTCAACAACATCTCAACATCTCAACAACATCTAAACATCTCAACTTCTCAACAACATCTCAACATCTCAACTTCTCAACAACATCTCAACATCTCAACATCTCAACAACATCTAAACATCTCAACTTCTCAACAACATCTCAACAACATCGAAACATCTCAACTTCTCAACAACATCTCAACATCTCAACAACATCTCAACAACATCTAAACATCTCAACAACATCTCAACAACATCTAAACATCTCAACTTCTCAACAACATCTCAACATCTCAACAACATCTCAACTTCTCAACATCTCAACATCTCAACAACATCTCAACATCTCAACAACATCTAAACATCTCAACTTCTCAACAACATCTCAACATCTCAACAACATCTCAACAACATCTAAACATCTCAACAACATCTCAACAACATCTAAACATCTCAACTTCTCAACAACATCTCAACATCTCAACAACATCTCAACAACATCTAAACATCTCAACTTCTCAACAACATCTCAACAACATCTAAACATCTCAACTTCTCAACAACATCTCAACTTCTCAACATCTCAACATCTCAACAACATCTCAACATCTCAACAACATCTAAACATCTCAACTTCTCAACAACATCTCAACATCTCAACAACATCTCAACAACATCTAAACATCTCAACTTCTCAACAACATCTCAACAACATCTCAACATCTTAACATCTCAACTAAACAACATCTCAACATCTCAACTTCTCAACAACATCTCAACATCTCAACAACATCTCAACAACATCTAAACATCTCAACTTCTCAACAACATCTCAACATCTCAACAACATCTCAACAACATCTCAACATCTCAACAACATCTCAACTTCTCAACATCTCAACATCTCAACAACATCTAAACATCTCAACTTCTCAACAACATCTCAACATCTCAACTTCTCAACATCTCAACATCTCAACATCTCAACTAAACAACATCTCAACAACATCTAAACATCTCAACTTCTCAACAACATCTCAACATCTCAACAACATCTCAACAACATCTAAACATCTCAACAACATCTCAACAACATCTAAACATCTCAACTTCTCAACAACATCTCAACATCTCAACAACATCTCAACAACATCTCAACATCTCAACAACATCTCAACTTCTCAACATCTCAACATCTCAACAACATCTAAACATCTCAACTTCTCAACAACATCTCAACATCTCAACAACATCTCAACTTCTCAACATCTCAACATCTCAACAACATCTCAACATCTCAACAACATCTAAACATCTCAACTTCTCAACAACATCTCAACATCTCAACAACATCTCAACAACATCTAAACATCTCAACTTCTCAACAACATCTCAACAACATCTCAACATCTCAACATCTCAACTAAACAACATCTCAACATCTCAACTTCTCAACATCTCAACATCTCAACATCTCAACTAAACAACATCTCAACAACATCTAAACATCTCAACTTCTCAACAACATCTCAACATCTCAACAACATCTCAACAACATCTAAACATCTCAACTTCTCAACAACATCTCAACATCTCAACTAAACAACATCTCAACAACATCTCAACATCTCAACAACATCTCAACTTCTCAACATCTCAACAACATCTCAACATCTCAACATCTCAACATCTCAACAACATCTCAACATCTCAACATCTCAACATCTCAACAACATCTCAACATCTCAACAACATCTCAACATCTCAACATCTCAACTAAACAACATCTCAACATCTCAACAACATCTCAACATCTCAACAACATCTCAACATCTCAACAACATCTCAACATCTCAACATCTCAACATCTCAACATCTCAACATCTCAACATCTCAACATCTCAACAACATCTCAACAACATCTCAACAACATCTCAACATCTCAACAACATCTCAACATCTCAACATCTCAACAACATCTCAACATCTCAACATCTCAACATCTCAACTAAACAACATCTCAACAACATCTCACCATCTCAACATCTCAACATCTCAACATCTCAAAATCTCAAAATCTCAACAACATCTCAACAACATCTAAACAACATCTCAACATCTCAACATCTCAACTAAACAACATCTCAACTAAACAACATCTCAACAACATCTCAACAACATCTCAACCACATCTCAACAACATCTCAACAACATCTCAACAACATCTCAACAACATCTCAACAACATCTCAACAACATCTCAACAACATCTCAACCACATCTCAAAAACATCTAAACATCTCAACAACATCTCAACAACATCTCAACAACATCTCAACAACATCTCAACAACATCTCAACAACATCTAAACATCTCAACAACATCTTAACAACATCTAAACATCTCAAAAAACATCTCAACAACATCTCAACAACATCTCAACAACATCTCAACATCTCAACCACATCATACATGGACACCATCTCTACCTACTCCTGTCGCTTCAGTATAGATATCATTTTAACTGTTTTAGCTCCTACTGTGTGATCTGGAGGAGCTGAGGGCGGTCTGCTGCAGGAGGAGGAGGAGGAGGAGGAGGAGGAGGAGGAGGTTGGTCACACGGGCTTAAGTACCTTCAGTGTTTGCTGGGCTGAGAGGCTGTGGAGGCATGAGTGCTTCACAGCATCATGCTGTGATTGTTGAGGTTGCTGTGGCGACATGTGGAGATGATCCATCCTCCACCTTCAGCCTCTGTTCTCCATCCTCCACCTTCAGCCTCTGTTCTCCATCCTCCACCTTCAGCCTCTGTTCTCCATCCTCCACCCTCAGCCTCCGATCTCCATCCTCCACCCTCAGCCTCCGTTCTCCATCCTCCACCTTCAGCCTCCGTTCTCCATCCTCCACCTTCGGCCTCCGTTCTCCATCCCCCACATTCAGCCTCCGTTCTCCATCCTCCACCCTCAGCCTCTGTTGTCCATCCTCCACCTTCAGCCTCCGTTCTCCATCCTCCACATTCAGCCTCCGTTCTCCATCCTCCAACCTCAGCCTCCGCTCTCCATCCTCCACCTTCAGCCTCCGTTCTCCATCCTCCACCTTCGGCCTCCGTTCTCCATCCTCCACATTCAGCCTCCGTTCTCCATCCTCCACCCTCAGCCTCTGTTGTCCATCCTCCACCTTCAGCCTCCGTTCTCCATCCTCCACCCTCAGCCTCCGCTCTCCATCCTCCACCCTCAGCCTCCGTTGATGAGAGGAACACTCGAGAACATGTGGAGTGATTTGTGTTTCAGCAGAAACATCAGCTTCATTGATCGAGTCAGAACCGGTACCAGCAGTGGATCAGGCCCGTAATCCTGCTTTAATTGTGGTTTATTGGAGGAGGGGTCTTCCTCTGTGGCTCTTCTCAGTGTGATGGAGCTCAGACCATCAGGATCAGAGCCGCCTGAGGATTTGGGAGGTCTTAGTGGAGGAGATGTTGGTGCAGAAACAATCGTTAGATGGAGTTTGTTTCATGCTCAGCAGAAAAGTTTGGGAGAATCCACAGAGTCAAGGTAACGCAGCGTGACCCGATCGACCTTTGACCCGACCTCCTGATCGACCTTTGACCTAAAGAGGAGACGAATGCTGGAGGATAAAATGAGACAGGAATGAAACAAGCTCCTCCTCTGCTCAGGAGGTGAAGACACCAGTCCTGCTTCCAGCTTCATCCTGAGGAGAAGAAATGATCCAGACTAACAAACTCAAGTCTGTTTGGTTTTTAAAATAAAAGTTCCAGTGTTCCCCTGAAGCTCCGACACAAAACCATGAAGATCAAACATCTCCTCACATCCTCCTTCACCTGGACACAGAATTGTATTTTATTTCTTTATATGTCGATAATAATGGATCCTATATGAAGAGATCTGACTGATTCACATCATCACGTCTTCTCCAGGTCCTGGTGGACCCGGATGGAGGTCGGCGCTCTGAGTGATTCATGTTCTTGTTGGAGGCTCTACAGGAGTCTGACTCTGAGGGTGAGAGTTCAAAGATCTGAGGAGCAGAGTTTCCTCGCTGGTTCTAGGATGAACCGTCCGAGAACAGAGTCCACGAGAAACAGGCCATGATGGCGAGGGAGCATGTGTGGGAGGTGATGGAGAAAGACAGAGAAGGTCAGAAGGAGGTGATGGAGAAGAACAGAGAAGGTCAGAAGGAGGTGATGGAGAAGAACAGAGAAGGTCAGAAGGAGGTGATGGAGAAGAACAGAGAAGGTCAGAAGGAGCTGATGTAGAAGAACAGAGAAGGTCAGAAGGAGCTGATGGAGAAGAATAGAGAAGGTCAGAAGGAGCTGATGGAGGAGGACAGAGAAGATCAGAAGGAGGTGATGGAGAAAAACAGAGAAGGTCAGAAGGAGGTGATGGAGAAGAATAGAGAAGGTCAGAAGGAGCTGATGGAGGAGGACAGAGAAGATCAGAAGGAGGTGATGGAGAAGAACAGAGAAGGTCAGAAGGAGGTGATGGGCAAGTTAAAGAGAAGGTCAGAAGGAGGTGATGGGGAAGAATAGAGAAGGTCAGAAGGAGGTGATGGAGAAAGACAGAGAAGGTCAGAAGGAGCTGATGGACAAGTTAAAGAGAAGGTCAGAAGGAGCTGATGGAGAAGAACAGAGAAGGTCAGAAGGAGCTGATGGAGAAGAACAGAGAAGGTCAGAAGGAGCTGATGGAGAAGAACAGAGAAGGTCAGAAGGAGGTGATGGAGAAGAACAGAGGAGGTCAGAAGGAGCTGATGGAGAAGAACAGAGGAGGTCAGAAGGAGGTGATGGAGAAGAACAGAGAAGGTCAGAAGGAGGTGATGGAGAAGAACAGAGAAGGTCAGAAGGAGGTGATGGAGAAGAACAGAGGAGGTCAGAAGGAGGTGATGGACTCTGTTCACATTAATAAATGTGACCATCACATTTATTAAACCTCAAAGCTTCCTGACAACCTGCAGCTGTTTCCGCCCCGCCGCTGACCTCCACCAGCACCAGCACCAGGAACCTGGGCAGGTTGGGCGGATGAGGGCACGCGTTCCGTTCGAAGCGGGCTTCGGTACCGGGCCGAGAGACCCGCCTCGCTCCGGATATTAACGGCCCTGATGAATAAGTGAGTGACGGCTCTCCTCCTGATGTCTCCTCGTGAGGTATGCATGACGGACCTCCACACTTGCAGCCGACGCTCCGGCTGAAAGCCTCCCCCTGAGTGTTCTGGAAGTGGTTCCAGAACACGACCCAGATGTCATCATTAATGCGTAATCCGGTCCCCAGCAGAGTAATTCACCCTCACAGAGCAGCGGATGAAAAGTTTATAAGTCTGTGTCTGCGCCCACCTTAAGAGCCTCCATGGATTATTGAGGAGCGATCTGAAGCCGAGCAGGCTCCTCCACTCCACACGCTCCTCCGTCCTCCTTCTGGTGCTCCTGGTGTGAAGTATTGAACGGAGATGATGGTGGACTCTCCAGCAGCAGCAGGAGGCTCAAATATGTGAGAGCTGGAACGCATGTGAGGAAGTCTCACTCTGAGGTGTGTGTGCGCAACATTGACTCCTCCATGCTCTTGTTGCTCCTCCTGATGTGATCCGCTCAGACGTCCAGCTTTATCATCCATTCACACGTGGGGAGGAGTGGTGAGGAGGAGGGGGGCGGGAGTGAGTTTCTTCTACAGTCATTATTATGAGGTGATGCTGCTCAGGATCTCAACACCTGAGCAGGAGGTGACTGTCAACACCTGAGCAGGAGGTGCCTGTGAACACCTGAGTAGGAGGTGACGGTAAAAACCTGAGCAGGAGGTGACTTTAAACACCTGAGCAGGAGGTGACTTTAAACACCTGAGCAGGAGGTGACTTTAAACACCTGAGCAGGAGGTGACGGTAAAAACCTGAGCAGGAGGTGACTTTAAACACCTGAGCAGGAGGTGACGGTAAAAACCTGAGCAGGAGGTGACTTTAAACACCTGAGCAGGAGGTGACTTTAAACACCTGAGCAGGAGGTGATGTGGACACCTGAGCAGGAGGTGACTGTGGACACCTGAGCAGGAGGTGACTGTCAACACCTGAGCAGGAGGTGATTGTCAACACCTGAGCAGGAGGTGACAGTAAAAACCTGAGCAGGAGGTGACTTTAAACACCTGAGCAGGAGGTGATGTGGACACCTGAGCAGGAGGTGATGTGGACCAGGAGGAGCAGCTTCTTGACTGCTGGAGAAACCACTGAATGAACACGGTTTAAAAACGAGCGGCGGTTCCGTTCCAGTTTTGTGCGGCGGTGTGTCGGCGCTGGTGCCGGGCCTGATGCCAGCGCCGACCCACGAGGGTTCTGTGTCGTTAACAAACAAGCTCCATTCTTTGCTTTGTACAATCTAAAACACGAGATGGGAGCGTTTGCCAGCGCCGGAGCGGGACTGAAGCCAGAGAGGCGGCGGCGTGTGGGCGGAGTGCTAATGAGCAACAGTCCCTGCTTAAACTCACAGCTGGAGCCGGACCGACCGGAACCTCCTGGAGCGGGTCTGAACATCGGAGAGCCTTCATTTAAAACACCATTGTAAAAATCTGTCCACCCCTCCATCCACCTCTCTCTCTCTCCCTCTCTCCTGTCTTTGACATCCTCTCTCTCTCATGTCTTTGACCCTCTCTCTCTCTCTCCCTCTCTCCTGTCTTTGACATCCTCTCTCTCTCATGTCTTTGACCCTCTCTCTCTCTCTCTCTGTCTCTCTCTCTCTCTCCCTCTCCTGTCTATGACCACCTCTCTCTCTCTCCTGTCCTTTTGCCTGGTTCTGGTGAGCTCAGACAGGTAGCGGACATGCTAACGGATCAACACCACACATTACTACCTGCAGGAGCCGGTTTGGCGCTGAGACGGAGTGATAATTGCTTTGGAACAATGAATCTGAGGGCATCAGCAGAACTTGTGCTGATCGCTGTTCTTCAGCACCTGAGGAGATAATGAGCGGAGAACCTCACACCGTTGACTCTGTTACTTGTGAAACAAATACGCCGTCTGTTAAGTATGTTCCTGCAGAGTCGCCTTAACGTGGAGACGCTCATTGATTTTTTTCTCGCCACGACTCTTCCACGCTCTAATCAAGGAACAGAAGCAGCCGACAGGTGCTGCTGGAGATACCGGCAGAACATTAAGTATTTAACCGCAGCAGAGGATGCATCTCTATTCTGGGGTAACCTACTTATCACCGCACACCCAATACAAACGCTGCTGACATCTTTAAAGCATTAGTGGAGTTTCACACGGCTCCTCGCCGCAAACCATCAGGCCCCTCCCTCACAGAGACGCTTCTCCGTGAGGGAGGGGCCTGATGTGGAAACAGAAAAAACAATAATGTCAAACAATTGGCTGTAGAAGGAACCGCTAACGGAGATCTTTCATGTGGTGATTGTTCGTCTGATGGTGCCCCTCTTCTTCAACCGCATCCTGCAGCAAGTTTAAAACAACGTTCGTATTATTATTACAGAGGAGGAAGGTCGATAGAGGCAGAAGAGGATGGTCCTTAGAGGAAGAAGAGGATGGTCCTTAGAGGAAGAAGAGGATGGTCCTTAGAGGAAGAAGAGGATGGTCCTTAGAGGAAGAAGAGGATGGTCCTTAGAGATAGAGGATGTTCCATAGAGACAGAGGAGGAAGGTCGATAGAGGCAGAAGAGGATGGTCCTTAGAGGAAGAAGAGGATGGTCCTTAGAGGAAGAAGAGGATGGTCCTTAGAGATAGAGGATGTTCCATAGAGACAGAGGAGGAAGGTCGATAGAGGCAGAGGAGGAAGGTCGATAGAGGAAGAAGAGGATGGTCATTAGAGGCAGAGGAGGAGGGTCGATATAGGCAGAGGAACTTGGTCCATAGAGGCAGAGGAGGAAGGTCCATAGAGGCAGAGGAGGAAGGTCGATAGAGGAAGAAGAGGAAGGTCCATAGAGGCAGAGGAGGAGGGTCCATAGAGGCAGAGGAGGAGAGTCCATAGAGGCAGAGGAGGAGAGTCCATAGAGGCAGAGGAGGAGGGTCCATAGAGGCAGAGGAGGAGAGTCCATAGAGGCAGAGGAGGATGGTCCGTAGAGGCAGAGGAGGATGGTCCATAGAGACAGAGGAGGAAGGTCGATAGAGGCAGAAGAGGATGGTCGATAGAGGCAGAAGAGGATGGTCCTTAGAGGAAGAAGAGGATGGTCCTTAGAGGAAGAAGAGGATGGTCCTTAGAGGAAGAAGAGGATGGTCCTTAGAGGAAGAAGAGGATGGTCCTTAGAGGAAGAAGAGGAGAGTCCATAGAGGCAGAGGAGGAGGGTCCATAGAGGCAGAGGAGGATGGCTAAAAGAGAAAGAGGGAGTACAAAAGATAATAGGAGCTTTCACTTCACTCTCCTTCTCTCGAGGCAGGATCTACTAGATCTACTAGATCTAGTAGATCTAGTAGATCTAGTAGATCAGGTAAATCTACTTGACCACCATTTGTCACAAAATATTTGTAAATACCAGATTGTACATTAATTCAACCTTTAAGTATTAAGGAACATTATTATATTCATATTATAATTGACATTTTAAGTCTACTGTTTCACTTTTTACTCTTTTTGGATCTCTGTGATTCAACATATGATCTCGGTTCTCCAGCAGCCGGTTCTGATTCTGCTTCTCTCTCCGGCCCATAAACTGTGGATTTCATTCATTACGGCCCGTTTTCAGCCGCGTGTCAATAATGTTTTACACGTGGACGGTCTGAGGGCGGCGGGGAAACAAACCATGCTGATCAAATAAAAGTCTTATAAATCTCATTTCCTCCATTCTTTCTGGAGGGAAGTGGCTGAGGGCAGCGGCGGCGAGCGGAGCGGCGCCGTAAATCAAGGACAGCTACTGCTTGATAGCATCAACAGGAGCAATGGAGGAATAAATGGTCCTAATAAAGCTTTGAGTTATTTTTACAGCGTCGTCGTTGGCAACCGCAGAGTTCCAGGACAGAATCTCTCCATCGGCGATGAAGGAGTTCTGATGAAAAGGTGTCTTTGTGCCCAAACCAGCAACCCCGTAAATCCTGAATACATGATGCTTTTACTGATGCTGGGATGTACCGGCGCCGGATCGGGTTTCCTGTCCCGACACGCGGACCCTCGAACTCCTTCCTGTAGCTGCGTCTCAACGCCGAGGGATCATCTGCTGCCTCCAGCGCCTTAATGTTCTTCTCCGGGGTTTAAGGAGGATTTAAAAGTCTGCAGAACATTAAGAACCACCGAGGAAGGATCCGACGGGAGACGTTATTCTCAGCGTGCGTGGCCGACAATATTCTGTCCTGTATTATGGGATGTTTGATGGGCCGTATGCATTCAAGTGAAGATCAGGTTCTATCCAGAACCTAAAAGTCAAGTAGGGAGATCATCAGCGCCTGAATGCCTCCTGGACAAACTCTCACGTCTGCTTGAGAATAACAAGAATCTATTATATCTGTGCAATGAAATACACTGTAAAAACATAAACCGAGTTAGAGAATGGTCTCAATCAGAGAAACCCAAAATAACTTATTTACAGCCTTATATGTGTGAAAATGTCAAAGTTTTGCATAAGTTAAGGGGGAAAAATCACAAAGTCGTTTCTGTAACATGTAACTGCGTTTGAGTGACAGATTTTGTTGAAACTTAAATAACCGACTTTAGCCATGAATCATTTCTACACAAACAAGATGTATATTTGTGAAGTTATGTGGATATTTAGGGCGAATAAAAAGTCTGATTTAACGTCGTTTTATGTCTTAGTGTCGGAACCGTAAACGGACCGACATTATAAAGTTTTTTATCTGGATTTGGCGTAAAGTGCGCTTCATGTGGCCATCGTTTTTGTAAATAAAGGAGGCATTAAGAATAATGGTAATGTTCCCAGAACATGGATAAAAGGTGAATGAATCTTAAAGGCGTGATTAATGGAGCGGGTTCTGCTCGGGAAAAGTCCCACTGCTGCAGAGATGAACTCATTTATGACGAGGAGGAGAACAGAGGAGGTGCTGCAGCTGCTGGCGGGGAGAGAAGGAGCGGAGGTTCCTGTCAGCTGAGTCTGACAGGTTGGGAGGGATCTTCTGAGGAGCGTCTCTGAGGAGCGTCTCCGAGGACTCCTCTGCTCCTGCAGCCCATCATGACTGAGAGGAGACTCTGTCCAGGATGACGTCTGACTCAGAAGCATCTTCCTGTCTGACGCTGCTGCCACCTCGCTGTCACCGGCACCAGATGACCTCCCAGGAGCTCCTGACCCGCTCTGGCAGGCTCTGAGGTCCAGACAGCATGGAGAGGTTCTGACTCCTCTGCTGCTGATCGCTCCTCCATCTCAGTCTCTCACACTGATCAGAGGCTTTGTTGTTTCATCATCTTGAAGTGTTCTTACGTAAGTCCCTGAACTCCAAACGACTCCTGGTGGATCTCAGCGGTCCTGTGAGTGGTCATTACTCCAGATGAGCCAGTGGTCCGGTTCTGACATCCTCAGCTGTCAGTGTTTGAATGAGCAGTGCCTCCTTCATCTCACGTAACGAGTCTTCTCCCATGTTCTCACTTTCAGCAGGCAGAAGCTTCCTGGTAGAATCTCTGACCAAAGCAAAGCAAAGCAAAGCAAAGCAAAGCAAAGCAAAGCAAAGCAAAGCAAAGCAAAGCAAAGCAAAGCAAAGCAAAGCACCCTTTGGCTGAGCAGGATCTACAGAACCTTCCCTTTAACAAAAGTGGCCGATTCAGAACACCTTCCTGACAGCTGCTTAACAGGAAATGACTCATCTTTAATGAGGTGAAGGTTAGTTTGACTAGTGAAGTGTAGGGGGCGGGGTCTAATACAACATCAAAGTACTTTTCTGTCCATTTAGTCTGAAATGAATTCTGCATCCTTCGACATGCGTCGTTAAAGATGTTTATACCCAGACCAGCCAGACAGTCATGCGTAACCAGACCTCCGGGTCCAGATCTGAGTCACCAGAGCTCTGGTTCTGGTTCAGCACTAGGATGGACTGATGCATGGAGGAGGTCTTAAGCTTGTTGGCTTCAGATTGAAGGAGTCTACATCTCCTCGTCGTTTTCCCCTATCAAAACACGAAGAACGAGTGGAGATGCTGTCAGTCGCTCTGAGCTCTTATTGTGGAGGGACTGTTCTACGGTATGTCTGATGATTTAGATTGACTGAACCAAACAGTACCAGGCTACAGACTGACAGAACCAGACCGTGCTGCAGTACAGACTGACTGGTGTGTTTTCAGGCGGGAGATTCAGGCGGGAGATTCCCGCCTGAATCTCCCGCCTGGATCTCCGCTACCAGAACCAATTCCCCTCTCAGGTACTCATAAAGAAACCTTGAACCTTGGGGACTAAGACAGAGACCTAAAACTCCATGACCCGTCTCTCTGGTAACTATGAGGGATAAAAAGGTGACAGGAAGTAGAATGAGCAGCTGATGGTCGTGATTTTCCTGTTTTCTAGCATAATGGACCCATAATAGCAGGAGACGGCAAACATAAAACAACTGCACTGTAAAAATGGAGTCATGTTGATTGAATGACTGTGAATACTTTGGCTCTTTATGAAACCACAGAATGAGAGTCAGCGTCTCCAGTCCGTGACTAATTATCTTAACATGACTCGAGTGGTGCAGCGCTGGAAAACATGAATTATTTCAAACACTTAAGCTGCTAATTTTTTGGGTTTGTGCGTCCGGATTAGTCGGAGGTGCTGGCGACACGTCAGCGGCGGCGTGGCTCTCGCTGCAGGAGTGGCTGGCAGTAAATCCCGGGCTCAGCAGCGGCTACACTTTATCACAAGCACAAATCTGCTCTCCTCTCTTATTTGATCCATTCACTGATACGTACAGGAATCCAATCAGGCCCGGCTCCCGACATGAAAAGGATTTCTGCTGGCGGGCGAGGAGCAGGGACTGCAGCGCTCAACCGACTTCAATCCTTCTCCACACCTTTAAGGATGATCTTTTGTTGCACAGCATTAAAGGTGACCTCACAGCTTCACCCAGTGATGGAGCAGGTCCTGAGACTCATCATGGACCCACCCCAAAGTCTCCTGAAGGACATCAAAGGTCATTCCCACAAAAATGATTGTTGTTGCTTCAGTTTCCCCCGAAGCTGCTGCAGATGGATGGATGGATGGATGGATGGATGGATGGATGGATGGATGGATGGATGGATGGGTGAATGAATGGATGGATGGATGGATGGATGGATGATGGATGGATAGAGAGGTGGATGGATGGATGGATGGATGGATGGGTGAATGAATGGATGGATGGATGGATGGATAGAGAGCTGGATGGATGGATGGATGGGTGAATGAATGGATGGATGGATGGATGGGTGATGGATGGATGGATGGATAGAGAGGTGGATGGATGGATGGATGAGTGAATGAATGGATGGATGGATGGATGGATAGAGAGCTGGATGGATGGATGGATGGGTGAATGAATGGATGGATGGATGGATGGGTGATGGATGGATGGATAGAGAGGTGGATGGATGGATGGATGAGTGAATGAATGGATGGATGGATGGATGGATAGAGAGCTGGATGGATGGATGGATGGGTGAATGAATGGATGGATGGATGGATGGGTGATGGATGGATGGATGGATGGATGGATGGATGGATGGAAGGATGATGGATGGATGGATGGGTGATGGACGATGGATGGATGAATGGATGGATGGATGGATGGATAGAGAGCTGGATGGATGGATGGATGGGTGAATGAATGGATGGATGGATGGATGGGTGATGGATGGGTGATGGATGGATGGATGGATGCATGGAAGGATGATGGATGGATGGATGTCGTTTTCTACTGATGCTACCGGTTGAGCGAAAAAGAAAACAAGATCGCTCCTCTGCTAATTGTTTGAAACAGATTACTCAAACATAGTAACAGATTACTCACACACAGTAACATATTACTCACACACAGTAACAGATTACTTACACACAGTAACAGATTACTCCCACACAGTAACAGATTACTCACACACAGTAACAGATTACTCACACACAGTAACAGATTACTCACACAGTAACAGATTACTCACACACAGTAACAGGTACAATGTTACTGACACTACCTGCCCACAGACACCAAGATGGTGCAGAAACACCTGATAGTTGTGGAGATGTTTGAAGGTTCACTCGGAGTATTCACTGTGGAGAACAGGTTAAGTGTTTGATGAAGTCCTGCCATCATCTCCTCCAGAACAATAAAAGAATGGAGAGAAAAGGAGTTACAAACATCAGTACAGGAGCTCCTGCTGTGGCGCCGTTCATAGTTTAGAGTCAGAAGCCTCTCTCTGTGGAGTGTGTGTGTGTGTGTGTGTGTGTTCATTCAGTGTGTGTGTGTGTGTGTGTGTTCATTCAGTGTGTGTGTGTGTGTGTGTGTTCATTCAGTGTGTGTGTGTGTGTTCATTCAGTGTGTGTGTGTGTGTGTGTTCATTCAGTGTGTGTGTGTGTGTTTGTGTGTGTGTGCTCATTCAGTGTGTGTTTGTGTGTGTGTGTGTTCATTCAGTGTGTGTGTGTGTGTGTGTTCATTCAGTGTGTGTGTGTGTTCATTCAGTGTGTGTGTGTGTGTTCATTCAGTGTGTGTGTGTGTGTGTGTGTTCATTCAGTGTGTGTGTGTGTGTTTGTGTGTGTGTGTGTTCATTCAGTGTGTGTTTGTGTGTGTGTGTGTGTGTTCATTCAGTGTGTGTGTGTGTGTGTGTGTGATCATTTAATGTGTCTGTGTGTGTGTATATGTGTGTGTATATGTGTGTATATGTGTGTGTATATGTGTGTATATGTATGTATATTTGTGTGTATATGTGTGTATATGTGTTTTTATGTGTGTGTATATGTGTGTATATGTGTGTATATGTGTGTGTATATGTGTGTATATGTGTGTGTATATGTGTGTGTGTATATGTGTGTATATGTGTGTATATGTGTGTGTATATGTGTGTGTTTATGTGTGTGTATATGTGTGTGCATATGTGTGTGTATATGTGTGTAAATGTGTGTATGTGTGTATATGTGTGTATATATGTGTGTATATGTGTGTGTATATGTGTGTAAATGTGTGTATATGTGTGTATATATGTGTGTATATGTGTGTGTATATGTGTGTAAATATGTGTGTATATGTGTGTGTATATGTGCGTGTATATGTGTGTATATGTGTGTGTATATATGTGTGTATATATGTGTGTATATGTGTGTGTATATGTGTGTGTGTATATGTGTGTATATGTGTGTATATGTGTGTGTATATGTGTGTGTTTATGTGTGTGTATATGTGTGTGCATATGTGTGTGTATATGTGTGTAAATGTGTGTATGTGTGTATATGTGTGTATATATGTGTGTATATGTGTGTGTATATGTGTGTAAATGTGTGTATGTGTGTATATGTGTGTATATATGTGTGTATATGTGTGTGTATATGTGTGTAAATGTGTGTGTATATGTGTGTATATGTGTGTGTATATGTGTGTGTATATGTGCGTGTATATGTGTGTGTATATATGTGTGTATATGTGTGTGTATATGTGTGTGTTTATGTGTGTGTATATGTGTGTATATGTGTGTGTATATGTGTGTATATGTGTGTGTATATATGTGTGTATATGTGTGTGTATATGTGTGTGTATATGTGTGTGTTTATGTGTGTGTATATGTGTGTATATGTGTGTGTATATATGTGTGTATATGTGTGTGTATATGTGCGTGTATATGTGTGTATATGTGTGTGTATATATGTGTGTTTATGTGTGTGTATATGTGTGTGTTTATGTGTGTGTATATGTGTGTATATGTGTGTGTATATGTGTGTGTTTATGTGTGTGTATATGTGTGTGTATATTTGTGTGTAAAACAAGAAGCACAAATACATTTTAAATAAATAGATTTATAGATTATAGGTTTAAGACCTTGTTTAAGACATTCATGGCTGGAGTTCCCAGAATGCCGTGTTCCTGCTTCCTGTTGGCTGTTTGTCAAAGTTACATTAATAACTGAAAAAACAAACAGTTAAAATAAAAAGACTCTGAGATGTTTCAGCCTGAACGACGTCAAAGATTATATTTGACTTCTACAACAGAAGAAGATTTTTACTTGAGATTTAATGAAATAAGATTGAATCGATCTTAATGAGAGTTTAACGGTGTGTGTTAGTCGTGTCAGTAAGAATACACAAGTGTAGTGAAGTGTGTGTATTCTTTATGTATGAATGAAGAGACCACATATTCTCTCACGTCTTTTGGAGCAGACACTTCAGAACGTTTGTCTGCGTCTCACGTAAATGTCCCGCGTGTCTGATGTCCACTGAACCAGAGACGAGAGCAAAGACCAGACAACGACAAACCGCTGTGGCTGAAGAGGAATGAAAGTTTTGAGAAAGTTCTGCGGAGACGGTTCTGTTGCCGGTGCCTCTCGTTCATTAAAGCCCGCGGCGTTTGGGTCGACTGTCAAATCGATGCGGGCTGGAGCCGCGGAGAGCAGCGAGTAAAACTCCCCGAGGCGGAAACAAATTCTGTGTTTCCCTGCTTCTCTCTGCGGCTCGTTTGGAGCCAACGGCTTCATTTCAGACGCTTCAGCCGGGAGACGGGCAGAACGGAGACTGGCGGTGGCATTCGGGCCGAGCCACGATTACGGAACCGTTGTAGATTCCTCCTCCATCTTCCTCTTGCATTCTTGGAGAAGAATCTGAACCAGAACAACGCGCCACAGAACCCGCCCGCTGACCCGCCCGCTGACCCACACTGCTGCAGATGAGGTTTAATGACGACATCAGCAGAACCACCAGGTGGATCAGGTGACGCCTCTCAGCCCGGCTGTGAGTCACAGCAGAAGTTCTGCGGCCTCTCTGCTGCTCTGTTAACCCCTCACTGGACTCCAGGAGGGACGGTTCTGCTGGTTCTGCTGGTTCTGCTGGTTCTGCACTTCACCTGCACCTCATATATATATATATATGTATATATATATATATATATATATATATATATAAATATCTAAATATATATATAGACACACAGACACACACACACACAGACACACACAGACACACACACAGACACACACACACACACACACACACACAGACAGACACACACAGACACACACACACACACACACACAGACACACACACACACACACACACACACAGACACACACACACACACACAGACACACACAGACACACACACAGACACACACACACACACACACACACACACACAGACACACACAGACACACACAGACACACACACAGACACAGACACACACACACACAGACACACACACACACAGACACACACAGACACACACAGACACACACACAGACACACACACAGACACACACACAGACACACACACAGACACACACAGACACACACACACACAGACACACACAGACACACACACACACAGACACACACAGACACACACACACACACACACACAGACACACACACAGACACACACACACACACACACAGACACACACACACACACACAGACACACACACAGACACACACACACACACACACACAGACACACACAGACACACACACACACACACACACACAGACACACACACACACACACAGTCACACACACGCGTCGACCTTTGACAATGACATATCAGACACCTCCACTGAGATAATGGGTCGCTCTGTCACATCACGCAGCCTCAAACGAGAAACAACAGAACCGCAGTCGGGTCGGTCCGGAGACACCGGCTGGAATAAATCTGAGCAGGAAACCATCAAACCCAACTTGATCCCGACATCAATCAACAGTCGATCCGTCAATCAGTCCCCGGCTTAAAGCAGCCCATCAATATTCTGATGTTCACAAGGATCCAGACGCCTGACCTTTTCAGCGGGGTGAGTGTGAGGATGTGGGCTGGAGCGGGTCGGGCTCTGGACTGTGTCACAGCGCCGGAGACGGGGGCATGAATCACAATCTGGATTTCATTGGCGGGTCAGAAATGTCCAAAGACGAGGAGGCGAGAGAAGAGAAGATGGTTCTGTGGTAACGGGTCTCCTGTTCCACTTCATCAGCTGTTAGATCTTCTCAGGTAAACCCGCTTCTATAGAACCTGATTCTGTTCTGAGGTGAACCCGCTTCTATAGAACCTGATTCTGTTCTGAGGTGAACCCGCTTCTGTAGAACCTGATTCTGTTCTGAGGTGAACCCGCTTCTATAGAACCTGATTCTGTTCTGAGGTGAACCCGCTTCTGTAGAACCTGATTCTGTTCTGAGGTGAACCCGCTTCTGTAGAACCTGATTCTGTTCTGAGGTGAACCCGCTTCTATAGAACCTTATTCTGTTCTGAGGTGAACCCGCTTCTGTAGAGCCTGATTCTGTTCTCAGGTGAACCCGCTTCTATAGAACCTGTTTCTGTTCTCAGGTGAACCCGCTTCTGTAGAACCTTATTCTGTTCTGAGGTGAACCCGCTTCTATAGAACCTGATTCTGTTCTCAGGTGAACCCGCTTCTGTAGAACCTTATTCTGTTCTGAGGTGAACCCGCTTCTATAGAACCTGATTCTGTTCTGAGGTGAACCCGCTTCTATAGAACCTGTTTCTGTTCTCAGGTGAACCCGCTTCTGTAGAGCCTGATTCTGTTCTCAGGTGAACCCGCTTCTATAGAACCTGATTCTGTTCTGAGGTGAACCCGCTTCTGTAGAACCTGATTCTGTTCTCAGGGTAACCCGCTTCTATAGAACCTGTTTCTGTTCTCAGGTGAACCCGCTTCTATAGAACCTGTTTCTGTTCTCAGGTGAACCCGCTTCTATAGAACCTGATTCTGTTCTCAGGTGAACCCGCTTCTGTAGAACCTGATTCTGTTCTCAGGTGAACCCGCTTCTGTAGAACCTGATTCTGTTCTGAGGTGAACCCGCTTCTGTAGAACCTGATTCTGTTCTCAGGGTAACCCGCTTCTATAGAACCTGATTCTGTTCTGAGGTGAACCCGCTTCTGTAGAACCTGATTCTGTTCTCAGGTGAACCCGCTTCTATAGAACCTGATTCTGTTCTCAGGTGAACCCGTTTCTATAGAACCTGATTCTGTTCTGAGGTGAACCCGCTTCTGTAGAGCCTGATTCTGTTCTCAGGTGAACCCGCTTCTATAGAACCTGATTCTGTTCTGAGGTGAACCCGCTTCTGTAGAGCCTGATTCTGTTCTCAGGTGAACCCGTTTCTATAGAACCTGATTCTGTTCTGAGGTGAACCCGCTTCTGTAGAACCTGATTCTGTTCTGAGGTGAACCCGCTTCTGTAGAACCTGATTCTGTTCTCAGGGTAACCCGCTTCTATAGAACCTGTTTCTGTTCTCAGGTGAACCCGCTTCTATAGAACCTGATTCTGTTCTCAGGTGAACCCGCTTCTGTAGAACCTGATTCTGTTCTCAGGTGAACCCGCTTCTGTAGAACCTGATTCTGTTCTGAGGTGAACCCGCTTCTGTAGAACCTGATTCTGTTCTCAGGGTAACCCGCTTCTATAGAACCTGATTCTGTTCTGAGGTGAACCCGCTTCTGTAGAACCTGATTCTGTTCTCAGGTGAACCCGCTTCTATAGAACCTGATTCTGTTCTCAGGTGAACCCGTTTCTATAGAACCTGATTCTGTTCTGAGGTGAACCCGCTTCTGTAGAACCTGATTCTGTTCTCAGGTGAACCACACACACACACACACACACACACACAGAGCCAGGAGACAAATCCAG
>JBBDHG010000571.1:105000-132500 GCA_037951165.1 Lophius americanus
TCAGTATTTACATCTGAAACATAGAGTAATCAGATTACTTCAGTATTTACATATGAAACATAGAGTAATCAGATTACTTCAGTATTTACATCTGAAACATAGAGTAATCAGATTACTTCAGTATTTACATCTGAAACATAGAGTAATCAGATTACTTCAGTATTTACATCTGAAACATAGAGTAATCAGATTACTTCAGTATTTACATCTGAAGCATAGAGTAATCAGATTACTTCAGTATTTACATCTGAAGCAGTAACTTAGAGTAGATGCGTACATTTATGATAAATTAATACTGAAACATCCAAAAACATGAAAGTACCTCAAACATGTACTTAAGTCCAGTAACAGAGTAATTGTACTTTGAGGTACTCACCAGCACCATCAACCTTTATCGTTAGCAGCAGCAGTATCAATCAATAAACATCCCATAATAGTCAAATCCAGAGAGGAGACGTTCTACCGAGTACTTTTACTCCGATACTCTCATACTTTTACTTTGGTATGATATTAAATGCAGTTTTTTACATTCTGAAAGGAGAATTTTCAGAATGTGTTTCCTTGAAGAAGGTTGTAGTTTCGAATCCATGCAATGGAGTTTGCAGTGGTGCCAAGGTCCGGTGGTGCCAAGGTCCGGTGGTGCCAAGGTCCGGTGGTGCCAAGGTCCGGTGGTGCCAAGGTCCGGTGGTGCCAAGGTCCAGTGGTGCCAAGGTCCAGCGATGCCGTGGTCCAGCGGTGCCACGGTCCACTGGTGCCGCGGTCCGGCGGTGCCGCGGTCCGGCGGTGCCGTGGTCCAGTGGTGCCGTGGTCCGGCGGTGCCGTGGTCCAGCGGTGCCACGGTCCAGCGGTGCCACGGTCCACTGGTGCCGCGGTCCGGCGGCGCCGTGGTCCGGCGGTGCCGTGGTCCAGCGGTGCCACGGTCCAGTAGTGCCGCGGTCCGGCGGTGCCGTGGTCCGGCGGTGCCGTGGTCCACTGGTGCCGCGGTCCAGTGGTGCCACGTTCCAGTGGTGCCACGGTCCAGTACCGGACCGTTTACTCTGAGCTGCTCAGACGGGAATGAGAGCGTGAATCGTTGTCGGTCCTCCCTCCCAGCTGGGATAGGTTCTAGACCCTGGTTCTGACAGCAGATGCCTGGATGATGGGTTTATCGACGGGCTCGCTTCTGGTCACGAACCCAAACACACAGGTCCTTCAGTCGGTCCAGAGGAGGTTCTATCTCACCTCATGTTCCAGTTAACCAGCAGTGACGGCTCCGGTCCGCGGTGATGTTCTGCTCGGATGTTTGATCCGGTCCGTTTCCCTGCATCAGACGTTTTAACGGCCAACAATTAAAGATGATGATTCCGTCAGAAGAGTCCGGTTCTGCCTCTCCTGCTGGAGCAGAACTCCTGATGGCCCATTTCATTTGTCACTGTTCCTCTCCGCTCAGAGCGTTTTTATTAGGCTGAAAGGCGAGTCGGCGGGTCGGGTTGTTCAGAACCCACTCATCCTGTCTGTCCTCAAATTCTGCTGCATTAAGAGAAAGAAAGAATCGTCATCATTTTATCAGGAGATAAAAGAAAATAGAAAGAAATACATTAAAAACTGTTTCCAGTCAACGATCCTGTATATAATATATACGTACATATGTATATATATGTATATATTTACATGTACATATATATACATATATACATATATACATATATATATATATATATATATATATATATATATATATATATATATATATATATATATATACACATTTATATATAATATATACGTACATATGTATATATATGTATATATTTACATGTACATATATATACATATATACATATATATATATATATATATATATATATATATATATATATATATATATATATATATATATATATATATATACACATTTATATATAATATATACGTACATATGTATATATATGTATATATTTACATGTACATATATATACATATATACATATATATATATATATATATATATATATACACATTTATATATAATATATACGTACATATGTATATATATGTATATATTTACATGTACATATATATACATATATACATATATATATATATATATATATATATATATATATATATATATATATATATATATATATATATATATATATATATATATATACATTTATATATAATATATACGTATATATGTATATATGTGTACATATATACATATATACGTATATATTATATATAAATATATACATATATATATATATATATATATATGTATATATTTACATGTACATATATATACATATATACATATATATATATATATATATATATATATATATATATATATATATATATATATATATATATATATATATATATATATATACACATTTATATATAATATATACGTACATATGTATATATATGTATATATTTACATGTACATATATATACATATATACATATATATATATATATATATATATATATATATATATATATATATATATATATATATATATACATTTATATATATATATATATATACATTTATATATAATATATACGTATATATGTATATATGTACACATATATACATATATACGTATATATTATATATAAATGTATATATATATATATATATATATATATATATACATTTATATATAATATATATTGATGTATGTACAAATATATATAAATATGTATGTACCTTTTGTCCAGTACCTTTGAACTCGGCTGTTGGACCGGAACACCGACCCGTTTCTCTTTAGCGGAGAAACATCCTCATTAAATCCCAGAGATGTTTCTCAGATAAATCCACCTCCTCCTCCTCTGCTGCTGGGTTTCTGTGATTGACAGCAGCTGTGGACCGGAGTGAACAGACCGGCCGTGGACCTTCTCCAGGTGAACCTCTGCTCACCTGTTGACTCGGACGAAGTGTCCGATCAAAGTTTCACCTTTGTGAGATAAACAGTGAAGTTCCTGTGAGACGTCTGCAGACTTGTGTTTCTCTCTGACTTCATGTTCACATGGAGATAAAACGCCTCAGATGTTCCGTCAGAGAAGAACTTCAGAACTTCAGGCTGAGATCTTTCTTCTCTTTCTTCCTCAGATCCCAGCTGAACTGTAGGATCCATTCCTGCTCTGGACCTGAAGATCTGCCCTCAGAAGACGGCTGGAGGAAAAACTTCCTCTGATTCTCCTCTTTACTTTGCTTTGCTGTCGGGCATCATGTGACGCGCTTTGATCTACAAACATTCAGAGATTCTGGTTCTGGTTCGGAGCCGCTGCTTCAGAATAGCTCAGATTAAAGCAAAGACGTGAACATGCAAGCCATCGCAGTACTACGTTTGTGTAGAACTGGTGTTTTAAGTCTAACATGATGTACTTATATCCGAACTGTCAGTCACCCAGCCTTCCCCTGGACCGGGTCGGAACCCTGCAGGGTAAGAACCTGATTTGCACTTTGAGAACCTCTGTGCTAGGTTTTAGCCGCTAGCTTGCGTCGGCGCGCTGCGTCTGTCTAATAACTGGAAGAGGTAGAGGAAGAGGAGTTTGGTTCTGTTGAGTCGATGGAATGAACCGGGTTATCTGAGAGTACCGGGTCGGGTATTAGAGGAAACTCTGAGGAATGATGTGTTCATCACACGAGTTCATGACGGTGTCGATGAATCATCCGCTCACGGACCTGTGCGACATCAGAACTGACCTTCACACCCGTGATGAAGTTCATGATGATGATGATGATGATGATGATGATGATGATGATGAGTGTTGAGAGTCAGCTGATTGAAATCAGAAGTCGGCGAAGCTAAACAGGAGCTGAAGTGATGTTCTGATTCCGGATGTTCTGATACATCCAGAATCTGCTCCTCAGCAGGAGCTGGTGGGTTTCAGCCGGGGCGGGTCAGCGATTCAGAACCTTAGGATTTTTTTCACCAGAAATCAGAGAAACTTCTTGATTTTCATGGATTCATCTGATTTCCTGGTTGTTGCCCAGCATGCACCATGTTTCTGGACCATCCTCCTGCAGCGTCTCTCAGAACCATCAAAACATCTACTGCTGGAGTGAATTGGACTGGACCAGAGAGAAAGAACTCTGGTCACGCTGGAACATCGGCTCGGCCCAAAGTCTGTGTCGACAAAATAATGGTTTCATTCCAAGGACAGTAAAAAACTGTCCACCCAAAGAAGATCAAACACATTCATTCCGGAATGACCTTTGACCCCACCGTCATCCACAGCCGCTCAAACAGGAACTCGTTGTTGTTGTTGGTTTCTATTTCAGTTGGTGCTTAATAATATAAAAATATACTTTAATGTTTAAAAAGACAATTAAATATGACTTTACTCAAAACACTCTGAATGAAAAAAACATGTGTTTGTTTGTTTGTTTGTTGTTTGTTTGTTTGTTGTTTGTTTGTTTCTCTGTTTTTTGTTTGTTTGTTTGTTGGTTGTTTGTTTGTTGGTTTGTTTGTTGTTTGTTTGTTTTTTGTTTGTTTGTTTGTTGTTTGTTTGTTGTTTGTTGGTTTCTCTGTTTTTTGTTTGTTGGTTGGTTGTTTGGTTGTTTGTTGGATGTTTGGTTGTTTGTTGGATGTTTGGTTGTTGTTTGTTTGTTTGTTTGTTTGTTGTTTGTTTGTTGGTTTCTCTGTTTTTTGTTTGTTGGTTGGTTGTTTGTTGGATGTTTGGTTGTTTGTTGGATGTTTGTTTGTTGTTTGTTTGTTTGTTGTTTGTTTGTTTGTTTGTTTGTTGTTTGTTTGTTTGTTTCTCTGTTTTTTGTTTGTTGGTTGGTTGTTTGGTTGTTTGTTGGATGTTTGGTTGTTTGTTGGATGTTTGGTTGTTTGTTGGATGTTTGGTTGTTTGTTGGATGTTTGGTTGTTTGTTTGTTTGGTTGTTTGTTGGATGTTTGGTTGTGTGTTTGTTTGTTTGTTTTTTGGTTTGTTTGTTTGTTTGTTGTTTGTTTGTTTGTTGTTTGTTTGTTTGTTGTTTGTTTGTTGGTTTCTCTGTTTTTTTGTTTGTTGGTTGGTTGTTTGGTTGTTTGTTGGATGTTTGGTTGTGTGTTCGTTTGTTTGTTTTTTGGTTTGTTTGTTTGTTTGGTTGTGACAGTAGTCTATTATTGGGGCCTCCTCAGAAGGATGGGAGATGTTCATCTCCAGGGACATCTCACAGCTTCCTGATTGGAAGTTATGACCAGAGAGTTCCTGCAGAAACATCTGACCTGCTGATCTTCTGGACACACTAATGATGGACACACAGCAGAACATGATTGACACACAGGAGAACACGATGGACACACAGGAGAACATGATGGACAGACAGGAGAACATGATGGACACACAGGAAAACATGATGGACACACAGCAGAACATCATGGACACACAGGAGAACTAGTGGACACACAGGAGAACATGATGGACACACAGGAGAACACACAGGAGAACTAGTGGACAGACAGGAGAACATGATGGACACACAGGAGAACTAGTGGACACACAGGAGGAAGAAAGGCACTGGGACAGGGAAAGTCCATGAGTTGGGTGCGTAGGAGACAAAAACAGATTATTTTGAGACAATACATGAAATGTGAGGATGAATAATAACATGGATTGACAGACTTTCAAAATAAAACAGGAAAAATAAACCCTCAAAAATCTGGATTTCTCCTGTCAGCCAATCAGAACACCATGTTCCCCCTGTCCAGTGTTACACTGTAGAATATCTAACAGCACCGACTGCAATGAAGACCAAGATAATGGTCCATCCCTTCTGATCGCTGGTGGACCAGAACCCACCATCGTTTTCACGCCCGCAAGAGAATGAGAAAGACAAAGAGAGGGAGAGGTAAAAAGAACGGGAGGAGAATCCATACCATCAACTTTATTGTTTAATACGTAGAATCAGAACTGGACCCGCCTCTCATCTCCTCCGTCTCTTCTGAACCTCTCCTGGTGGGTGAAGCAGTGCAGAACGTTTCAGCGCCGACAGCCTCCGACGCCAAAATCCATCTTCCAACCCAATTCAGCAGCGCGAGCAGGAGAACCTCAAGAAGGAGAAATTATGCAGGAGTTCAGAGTCGGAGCTATGGGGGAGCAGCAGAGGCCCGGCACACAGTTGGCCCAAATAGTGACAGGAACCTGACGGGTCCAGAAGGTACCGCCTCTAAAAATAACATCTCACTCACTGTCCTGACACCTCGTGACGACGCAACGATTCAGGCACGCCGAGTCTTTGTCTCCTGTCTCCTGTCTCCTGTCTCATGTCTCCTGTCTCCTGTCTCATGTCTCCTGTCTCCAGTCTCCTGTCTCATGCCTCCTGTCTCCTGTCTCCTGTGTCCTGTCTCCTGTCTCATGTCTCCTGTGTCCTGTCTCATGTCTCATGTCTCCTGTGTCCTGTCTCATGTCTCCTGTCTCATGTCTCCTGTCTCCTGTGTCCTGTCTCATGTCTGCTGTCTCATGTCTCCTGTGTCCTGTCTCATGTCTCCTGTCTCCTGTCTCCTGTGTCCTGTCTCATGTCTCATGCCTCCTGTCTCCTGTCTCATGTCTCCTGTCTCCTGTGTCCTGTCTCATGTCTCCTGTCTCATGCCTCCTGTCTCCTGTCTCATGTCTCCTGTCTCCTGTCTCCTGTCTCATGTCTCCTGTCTCCTGTCTCATGTCTCCTGTCTCATGCCTCCTGTCTCCTGTCTCATGTCTCCTGTCTCCTGTCTCCTGTCTCATGTCTCCTGTCTCCTGTCTCATGTCTCCTGTCTCATGTCTCCTGTCTCCTGTCTCATGTCTCATGTCTCCTGTCTCATGCCTCCTGTCTCCTGTCTCCTGTCTCCTGTCTCCTGTCTCATATCTCATGTTCATCCTTCTACAAGAAGAGTCAGAGATGTTTTGGTAGATGATGTATTGACTCCTGTAGTGGACGGACTGACAGACGGTTCAGCCTCAGGACACTGACACACAACTGAATGTCTGTTACCACAAACACCGGCGGTCCTTCTGACGCTCCACTCAGCAGTCTCTGAGACACGAGGGTGTGATGTGGACAACTGCCTGTCCCTCAGGGAACCATGATCCAGCTGTCAGATGCCAGAATGCCAGATACTTGATTGACAGTCTTGTGTTAAACTGCATGATTGCGCTCATTAGCAGGAAGAGGCGGGGCTTAATGGAAGCCCTGCAGACGCCGAGCCTCATCGTGTCCTGCTGCGTCTTTTAGCTTGTCAGTCAAAGCGGCGCCATGTGGGAACAAGAGAAAAAGCCTTCAGAGAGGTTCTCATCCATTCATCTATTCATCCATTCTTCCATTCATACATTCATTCATCCATTAATCCATTAATCCATTAATCCATTAATCCATCCTTCCATTCATCCATTAATCCATTAATCCATTTATCCATTCATCCATTTATCCATTCATCCATTCATCCATTCTTCCATTCTTCAATTCTTTAATTCATCCATTCATTCATCCATTCATTTATCAAATTCATCCCTTCATCCCTTCAGCTGTTGTGGCTTTCAATCCGCTACTTCTGTGGCTGTGATTGACAGCTGTCGTTGTTTATCGTTTTAAAGAGGTTGGGCCGTCTCCCCTCACTCTTCACAGAAGAGGAAGCTGGAAGCTGCCCGTCTGTGTCTCAGCTGACATCCGTCATCAGCCTCACTCCTCTCTACCTGTCAGTGGGCGGGACATATCACCTGGTTACCATGGTAACCTGTCAGTGGGCGGGACATATCACCTGGTTACCACGGTAACCTGTCAGTGGGCGGGACATATCACCTGGTTACCACGGTAACCTGTCAGTGGGCGGGACATATCACCTGGTTACCACAGTAACCTGTCAGTGGGCGGGACATATCACCTGGTTACCACGGTAACCTGTCAGTGGGCGGGACATATCACCTGGTTACCACGGTAACCTGTCAGTGGGCGGGACATATCACCTGGTTACCACGGTAACCTGTCAGTGGGCGGGACATATCACCTGGTTACCACGGTAACCTGTCAGTGGGCGGGACATATCACCTGGTTACCACGGTAACCTGTCAGTGGGCGGGACATATCACCTGGTTACCACGGTAACCTGTCAGTGGGCGGGACATATCACCTGGTTACCACGGTAACCTGTCAGTGGGGGGGACATATCACCTGGTTACCACGGTAACCTGTCAGTGGGCGGGACATATCACCTGGTTACCACGGTAACCTGTCAGTGGGCGGGACATATCACCTGGTTACCACGGTAACCTGTCAGTGGGCGGGACATATCACCTGGTTACCACGGTAACCTGTCAGTGGGCGGGACATATCACCTGGTTACCACGGTAACCTGTCAGTGGGCGGGACATATCACCTGGTTACCACGGTAACCTGTCAGTGGGCGGGACATATCACCTGGTTACCACGGTAACCTGTCAGTGTGCGGGACATATCACCTGGTTACCACGGTAACCTGTCAGTGTGCGGGACATATCACCTGGTTACCACGGTAACCTGTCAGTGGGCGGGACATATCACCTGGTTACCACGGTAACCTGTCAGTGGGCGGGACATATCACCTGGTTACCACGGTAACCTGTCAGTGGGCGGGACATATCACCTGGTTACCACGGTAACCTGTCAGTGGGCGGGACATATCACCTGGTTACCACGGTAACCTGTCAGTGGGCGGGACATATCACCTGGTTACCACGGTAACCTGTCAGTGGGCGGGACATATCACATGGTTACCACGGTAACCTGTCAGTGGGCGGGACATATCACCTGGTTACCACGGTAACCTGTCAGTGGGCGGGACATATCCGGACATATACTACATGGCATTAAACCAGGTTTTTATTGAAGTTGTTCACGGTCAGAAAACTGCAGTGACGGATTATGGACCTGCCAGGAAGGATAGATTGGACCTGCTGCTAACGTAACCAGGTACCGGAGAAGCACTAAGGGGTTCTGCTGGAGTGTGGCTCTAATCGCTGAGATGCAGTCAGAATGAAGCTGAATGTAAATAAAACATTTTCTTTGTTCTCAACAATCACGTTTGAAAGTCTGTCTGTTCCGTGAGCAGACAGACTTGATGGAGCTGAAGAAGCTCCTCCCACTCGCTGCTGGCTGATGCAAATCAATGCAAGTCAATACTTCAGTATTTCACTGAAATTGTCTCTTATCTCTGACGAACCCCCCACCCCCGCCGGCCCGGCCCCCGCCTTTGCTTAGCTCCGCCTCCATGCCTGCAGCCTGCTGATGGAGATGTCTGCCTCTCTCTCCGCTGCGGCGGACGATCACAGAGGTCAGACGGGCCTTTTGATCCGGCTCACATTAATAATCATGGGCCATGAAACGAGCCGTCAGTGACATTAATAAGTGATGGCTCTGATCCAATTAAAAGGCTCTGCAGAGGAGCTTCTTCTCAGGGTGTTCTGAGGAGCATTTTCTCAAGGCCTGTAAATAATCGGGCCCAGG
Source organism: Lophius americanus (assembly GCA_037951165.1). Lineage (NCBI taxonomy): Eukaryota > Metazoa > Chordata > Actinopteri > Lophiiformes > Lophiidae > Lophius > Lophius americanus. Next base: position 114,436 of record JBBDHG010000571.1, read on the forward strand.
GCGATCCGGGCCCGGTACCCAGGAGATGCCGACCGTGTCAACAGTGTAGCGCTGAGCTGTCACCGCTCATCACTCCGGAGCTCCTCAGCCGCGAGGAGCATCTCCTCCCCTCCTCATAACACCAGCCGGGTTTGGATCTCTATGGGGGCTAAAGAGGATTCAGAGGAGTACCGTAGAACATCTTCCAGATCTAACATGATCATGGGTCACCGGAGAACAAACAGATTGTTCTGATTGTGTTCCAGACACCGGTTCTGGCTTTGGAGGGAAGATCACGTCATCAGTTTGGTTCTGGCTGCGGTTCTGCAGGTCGGTGTGGAGATCCATGCCTGAGGCTTCATGATGCTCTCAAAGACGAGCTGTGATGTTTGCAGAGCAGCAGAGACCTCCTCTTCCTCTTCCTCTTCGTCCTCCTCCTCCTCTTACTCCTCTTCACCCTCCTCTTCCTCCTTCTTATGCAGAATGATCTGAACTAGGAAATGATTCAGTCAGATGACCGTCAGTACGATAAATAACCGTAAAACAACCTGAATGTAAATAATATTATTGTATATATTGTTATATTATATTATTATATTATATTATATCATTATATTATATTATATTATAATATATTATATTATTATATTATATTATATTATATAATTATATCATATTATATTATATTATATTATATTATTATATTATATTATATCATTATATTATATTATATTATAATATATTATATTATTATATTATATTATATTATATAATTATATCATATTATATTATATTATATTATATTATTATATTATATTATATCATTATATTATATTATATTATTATAATATATTATATTATATTATATTATAATATATTATATTATTATATTATATTATATTATATAATTATATCATATTATATTATATTATATTATATTATTATATTATATCATTATATTATATTATATTATATCATTATATTATATTATATCATATTATTATATTATAATTATTCTAATTATTATAATATTATAATTATTGTATATAAATGTGCAGGAATCCTTTTCTGTCATTAATTTGATGTTTACAAGGAAACAAAGCCGAAAAAAGAGGAAGAGCTTCAGTTCAGGAGGAAGATGATTTCATTCTTAATGATAACGCATCAAAGGCTGCTGAGCTCATCTTCATCACCGCGCAGCAAAATGAGTGATCTGTGTTTATTGACAGTTTTGAGGATGATCTTAGAAGATTACTGAAGGTTCTGGGTTTGTGATCCTTCAGTTCATCGTCTCCACCCACAGAAGGTGGAGCAGCTCACGGGTCAGACGTTTATTTGTTCATTTGTTTGTTCAGTTGTTTGTTGCCTGGCAACAGGCGGACTCTTGTGTGGGAGTGGACCGAAGGCCCGCTGAAACGACCTTCAGGCAGAAGCAGCAGCAGCAGAATATTCTGGAGGTTTTTCACTTCATTCAACATTTTTAATGTTTTATCCAGTTTGGATTTCTGGCGCCGCCGGACGTCAAAGTTTAATGATGCCGAAGATTGTTCAGAAATCCGAGTAAGAAAATGAACAACAGGTGAGAAACTGAATAAATGTAGTCTTTAGTAAAAATAAAAGAGTCGTGAAGGAAATGTGAAGCAGTTTCATGATGATGATGATGATGATGATGATGATGATGATGATGATGATGAGTATACTGCTTAACACAAACAGCCACTCAAACTTTATGTTCTTCCGTAGAAGGATGAAGAACCAATCAGCTGCAGCTTTGGTCTGGAGCTGGACTTCTGCTCTGGTTCTGATCAGAGTTCTGCTCTGGTTCTGTTCTGGTACAGTTCTGAGTTCTGTTCTGGTTCTGCTCTGGTTCTGTTCTGAGTTCGACTCTGAGTTCTGTTCTTGTTCTGCTTTGGTTTCGTTCTGAGTTCTGTTCTGAGTTCTGCTCTGGTGCTGCCGTGGGTCTGCTCTGGTACTGTTCTGAGTTCGACTCTGGTTCTGCCGTGGTTCCGTTCTGAGCTCTGTTCTGAGTTCTGCTCTGGTTCTGCCGTGGTTCTGCTCTGGTACTGATCAGAGTTCTGCTGTGGTACTGCTCTGAGTTCTGCTCTGGTGCTGCCGTGGTTCTGCTCTGGTACTGGTCTGAGTTCAACTCTGGTTCTGCCGTGGTTCCGTTCTGAGTTCTGTTCTGAGTTCTGCTCTGGTTCTGCCGTGGTTCTGCTCTGGTACTGATCAGAGTTCTGCTGTAGTACTGCTCTGAGATCTGCTCTGCCTCTGTTCTGACTTCTGCTCTGGTTCTGCTCTGGTACTGTTCTGAATTCCACTCTGGTTCTGCCGTGGTTCTGTTCTGAGTTCTGCTCTGGTTCTGTTCTGACCTCTGGTTTGGTTCTGTTCTGAGTTCTGCTCTGACTTCTGCTCTGGTTCTGTTCTGAGTTCTGCCGTGGTTCTGTTCTGAGTTCTGTTCTGGTTCTGCTCTGGTTCTGTTCTGAGTTCGACTCCGAGTTCTGTTCTGAGTTCTGCTCTAGTTCTACCGTGGTTCGTATCTGGTACTGATCAGAGTTCTGCTGTGGTACTGTTCTGAGTTTGACTCTGGTTCTGCCGTGGTTCTGTTCTGGGTTCTGCTCTGAGCCCAGACTCGGGGCAGCGGAGTAGAATAATAAAGCTGATGAACAGAACACAAACATCTCCGGTACAATTAAGATCTCGGCTCTTAATGACTTGTTTGTCCAATATCATAGTTGACAGGGTTCTGGCGGGCCGTTGGACCGGCGGCAGGAACCGTACGGTTCCATCGATGGAATAATCACGGCGCTGCACTTCATTAGTCGCTGCTTTACGTTTCAGCTTTAATTATTGGCTGTGGAAGATGCAACATGACAGAATCTTTAATCACCCGAGGCGGGGGCGGGCTTCCAGAGGACGCCGAGCGGGAGACGTGTCTGCGGTGCCGGTCCCTGATCTCCGGCGCCGCTCCTGACGGATCACCTCCATAATGAACAAAGGGACCTGTCGATTACCGGCGGGAGTCAGGGACGCCGCGCCAGCAGGTGGGTTAGAAGGAAGTGGATGTCAGCTGCAGTTCAGGCGCCGTGGCTTTCAATCGAAGGTGGGCTCACCTCGCCACGTAGGCGGGGAGAAACCAGCATCACCAGCAGAACCCCCACTGCGAATATTCTAAGAGGGCCGACTGGACTGAGCACATTGGAGCAAAGAGGGCAGAGAGGAGCGTCCACTGGTGGACATGGTCCACAATGTCCGCCCGGTGGGACAGTGACAGTGATGATGTCATACAGGCAGTGATGACGCCATACAGGAAGTGATGACGTCATACAGGAAGTGATGACGTCACACAGGCAGTGATGATGTCACACAGGCATTGATGACGTCATACAGGAAGTGATGACGTCAAACAGGAAGTGATGACGTCATACAGGAAGTGATGACGTCATACAGGAAGTGATGACGTCACACAGGCAGTGATGACGTCACACAGGCAGTGGTGATGTCACACAGGCAGAGATGACGTCATACAGGCAGTGATGATGTCACACAGGCAGTGATGACGTCATACAGGAAGTGATGACGTCCTACAGGAAGTGATGACGTCACACAGGCAGTGATGACGTCATACAGACAGTGGTGATGTCACACAGGCAGTGATGACGTCACACAGGCAGTGATTACGTCACACAGGCAGTGATGACGTCATACAGGAAGCGATGATGTCACACAGGCAGTGATGACGTCATACAGGCAGTGATGACGTCATACAGGCAGTGATGACCTGGTGGTCTTAGTGACCCTGTTTGCAGTGGTGTGAAGTATCTCAGTACTTTTACTCAAGTACACATTTGAAGCACTGGTACTTTATTGTTCTACTCCTCCACATTTGCACAACAGAGTTTTAACGATTTACCGATAAAACTCTCCAACTTTAACGTCAGTGAAGTTTGGACTCTGCGTTTCCTTGTATTGGAGTATTTTCACAGTGAGGTATGAGGATCTGGATCTAGAGGATCTGGGTTCTTCATCCACCTCTGCTTCTTCAGGACGCACTAGAACCTGTTTGTGGAGACACAGGAGGATCAGGGTCAGGGGTCATGGGTCACGCCAGCTTCAGCTACTCTAAACTCGATCAGCCGCGGAGTTCTGACTCTTCAGCTGGATCCGGCCGGCTGAGAACCTCGGTTCAGGACCGGTGACTGTGGTTACGTCTGGATTGAAGAAGCTCTGAGATGGATGAAGGAGGGTGTGATGATTGACAGCAGCAGAAATGGTCTAAAACAATGATTCGTACTTTAGTGAAGTTTTATTTTGTGTATTTTTGTTTCTGCTGCTGTTTGACTGAAAAGTATTTTAAGCAGATTAAATGAAGTTCAGTGAAAACTAAAAACTTTTATTCAGATTTTTTCAATTTGTTTAGTCACAAAATAAGGTTTTATTGTTTTTGTTTCTTTATTAAACCTCCTGCTTTTAAAGGTCATGGAAATATTTATTTATTGGATCTTTTTTATCAATTAATTTTAAATTTCTGATTTTGGGAATGCAGATTTATTTATTTTCTGAATTTATTTGTTCAGGTTTGTTTCACTTTAACCCCGTCACTTCTTTAAGTGGATTTAAGCGTTTAATTATTATTTCAGTGGATAATGGCCCTTAATAATATTAATATAATATAATGTAATATAATATATAATATCATATAAAAATTTTAAAATAGGAATCAGTCCTAATGAAACATATAATATATTCACGAAAAAAAAGTGAGAGAGAACAGATTCACCTTCATCAGAGTAATACCATAGTCTGTGACATCACAGCCCGGGACATCTAAGCCAGAGACATCAAAACATATGGACATCACAGCCCGAGACATCAAAGCTCGCCATCGGACAGAACTATGAGACAATGGGCTGCGGCGATAAAGGAGTGACTTCCTGACAGACGATATGTTGCTGCAGCTGTGAAATGAAATAAACATGCTTCCTGTCAGGTGGGGTTGATTGACAGGCCCTCAGATGGAGGGCGGGCTGGGATGGATAACAGCCAATGGGACGGCGGGATCAAAACAATCTTAATTTATTCTGTTGCATTCAGAGAATAAATATGGATTCAGGTACAAACGTCCCAGTAAATAAATATACAGGATACTGATGTTCACATCTTCAGTTTGCTTTAATGTTCTTTAATGTTCTTTAACATTCTTTAATGTGATTTAATATGCTTTAATATGCTAATGAGGACTCCAGCGGATCATTTCCACTTTTTCCTGCTGATAAACATCCTTTGAAACGTTAAAAACGGGTGTTCATGGACGGGTGTGGGTTTATTTTCAGTTTGACCCTCCTCTTCCTGTTAACAATAAAGACTTTGTTCCCCCAGAGGGAAAGCTTCATCTCCCTCTCCCTCTCTTCCTCTCTTCCTCTCTAATCCTCTTCCTCTCGAACACTGTTGATTACGATTAGTTCAGTAGGACTTATTGTTTCATGAGAGCTGGACAACAATCATCTCAGCGCCTCCCAACAAACGTCTGCTGACTGTCGATGAGTGAGAAGATGAGGAGGCTGCTGAGGACATGATGAAGAACCGGATCATCATGTAACACGGACGAAGACCACTGACATCACATGACCGTCGTCACATGACCGTCGTCACATGACCGTCGTCACATGACCGTCGTCCCATGACCGACGTCACATGACCGACGTCACATGACCGACGTCACATGACCGTCGTCCCATGACCGACGTCCCATGACCGACGTCACATGACCGACGTCACATGACCGTCGTCACATGACCGTCGTCCCATGACCGTCGTCACATGACCGTCGTCACATGACCAACGTCACATGACCAACGTCACATGACCGACGTCACATCTGTCAGTGACCTCTGTCAGACTGTCCATCACCGGAGCAAACGAGGAGGGGCTCGGAGCCGGTCCTTGGTGCGGTCCCACCTCCACCTTGAACCCATCCGTCACTCCTGCTGCTCTCAGACGTTTCCTGTTTCATTCCCACAGGTTTTATAAGAAAGTATCATGTTTATTTAAAAGGCTGAGCCTCAGAATCTCCTACAATCAAATAAACTTTAAATTCTTCTTTTCATGATTCTGAAAAGGTTCGGGTTCGGTCCAACTGCATCGCCAGTTAAAGTCATGAGTCAACTCTTACTCCATCAAACAGTTAGATGGTGGTCCACAGAGTTCAACAATCTGAGACGCATTACCCAGAATCCCCGGCTGAAGGCCTCGCTGCAGCGATGGCGAGCGGCGTTTCTGAGGAGGCTGGTTCTGCTTCAGTGGACCGCAGTGATCCGATGCAGGTTCCCATCTGAAGTGACATTCCTGACAGAATAAAAGTAGCGGTTGATCCCGGAACACGAGAGAGTGGATCTGACCAACATGGAGACGCCGTCTCCCAGCTCCAGCCAGAAGCTCCTCCCACACCAGAGGAGCCACTGGCAACACCGGCCGGACGCGTAATGCCTTCAGACAGGAGGGCGCCGCGTCAAGCACCGGCCCAAATCAGACTAATGGACCACAGGAGGGACCAGGAGGAGAGAACCTTCATCGGGCTGAAGGCAAAAACAAGGAAGGTGAAATAAAAAGAAAATCTCTTCCTTTTGTTTGTCAGATATTCCAGCTAACATTGGGCTGGTCAGAACCAGGAACCGGGTCCAACGGCGATTTGCAGAATACCCTAGCAGAGGAACAAGATTTTATTCCTGATTAAAGAAGGACATTCCATTTAAAGACATTTTTATTCCTTAGATTTAAAGTAAATCAGTGTAAAATAAATGACATTTGACATTTGATCCTTTCTCGTCTCGTTAGAAAAAGGTCCATATGGACTTTTCCGTGGAGAAATGTTGTCTGGATTTATTCTGTTCTGGTTCTCTTGTTTTATTTGGAAGGTTTATTTTCATGCTCTCGGTTTCTTGTTTTACTTTGAAAGCGTTGCTCCTTCCTGTCTTGGTTTCTTTGATCTATCTAACTGTACTTTGCATTTCTTTAGTTTTTGTGTTTTATTTCTCCTCCCTCCTCCTGTATCGTTTCTATTCTCCTCATGTGTGATCCTTCATCCCCTCCACCTGTGTCTCATTGTCTCGTTACCTCAGCGTAAACAGTCTCTGCTCACCTGTCCTCCTGTACCGGTTCCTTGATGTCTCTTCGTCCCCCGTCCCGGTCGGCTCCTGCTGTTTCCTTGAGTCTAGTCCTGTTCTTCACTTTATTTCCTCCCCTGGACTTTTGTCCCGCTTCTGTCTTTTGTTCTGAGTCGTCTCTCGAGGACTGAATCTACGCTTTTGTCCCTGGAACGCCTTCTTGGACTTTGGACTCTAGAATTCTAGCCAAACTACATTTTCTAACTTATTGCTATTTATTTATTAGAGTTTTATCTTTCAGTTACTTGATCATTATTGGAGAATATTCGACTCCATTCTTTCTACAACGTCTGTTTTTACAGTGTAGAGTAGCCAGAGCTCTAGAAGGAAATAAAAGATGCTTATTTATTCCTAAATGTCTGCTTGAGGGAAGTTTTGTGACAGAATATCCTCATTAAATCTATATATCATTAGAGACTTTTACATCTGCATGTTTTAACTGTTCCTCCGCTTGTTACCCGTATCGCCGAACGCCGTTGTGAGACACGCGGCGAGCCAAACAATATTTCTTTATCTTGTTTACGTCCCCTCTGGGTCACAATCAGCATCCAGGCGGGGACTTCATCACATGCGCAGCCTGTTTACTGATCCGGTTTCATCCGGGCGGCTGCACAGATAATTCCATGGTTCTGGTTTGATCCTGTTTTCATCTCATTTTCACGTCCGTCTCCGCGGTGGACCAAACTTTTAATGAGGTCATAAAGTGCAGCGCCGCAGAAGGTGATTGTGAGGTCCGACTCTAGACGGGTTCCTCGTTTAAAAAAAATTTCCTGCTGTTTGACTACTGATGACATTTTGTGTCCATCGGTACAAACGGTAGAAAGAGAAGTTCTAGCAGAGTCGGTCCCGGGACAGCAGCCGGTACCGTGAGCCCGATCCTGACCGGGTGTAACGAAACCAGAACGTCTGTAAAGCATCTCCGCCGTCACCGATAAACACACTATAATTATAATAATAATGATAATAAAACATTTTATTTACAAAGCACCTTTCATACTTTACACAAAAAAAAGTGTTTTACAGTGTCGGACCGAAAACAAAAGATTAAAAACACCTGAATTCATTTTAGAAATGAAGAAAATATCATGTCCTTAAAACTGAGGCACAAAAGAAAAACACAGAAAATAAAATCTAAGAAAAAAGTAAAAGAACCAATAAAAAGTAGAAAATAGAGGCGGTGGAAATATTCCACCTGAAGTAAACGTGAAGAAGAAGATCCAAGGTGGAAAGAGTCTTCCTCATACGTAACGCTGATGCAGGACGCGCCTACCTAGAAAACCCCGGCGCGTCGAAGGACACGCCCTAAATGACAACTTCCAAACTTGAATGGTTAAAAATGTCTTTATACTATCCCATCAGAGACGTCCCAGCAGAGACGTCCCAGCCGAGACGTCCCAGCAGAGACGTCCCATCAGAGACGTCCCATCAGAGACGTCCCAGCAGAGACGTCCCAGCCGAGACGTCCCAGCAGAGACGTCCCATCAGAGACGTCCCAGCCGAGACGTCCCAGCAGAGACGTCCAAGCAGAGACGTCCCATCAGAGACGTCCCAGCCGAGACGTCCCAGCAGAGACGTCCCAGCCGAGACGTCCCAGCAGAGACGTCCCATCAGAGACGTCCCAGCCGAGACGTCCCAGCAGAGACGTCCCATCAGAGACGTCCCATCAGAGACGTCCCAGCAGAGACGTCCCAGCCGAGACGTCCCAGCAGAGACGTCCCATCAGAGACGTCCCAGCCGAGACGTCCCAGCAGAGACGTCCAAGCAGAGACGTCCCATCAGAGACGTCCCAGCCGAGACGTCCCAGCAGAGACGTCCCAGCCGAGACGTCCCAGCAGAGACGTCCCATCAGAGACGTCCCAGCCGAGACGTCCCAGCAGAGACGTCCCAGCCGAGACGTCCCAGCAGAGACGTCCCAGCAGAGACGTTCCACCAGAGACGTTCCACCAGAGACGTCCCAGCAGAGACGTCCCAGCAGAGACGTCCCACCAGAGACGTTCCATCAGAGACGTCCCAGCAGAGACGTCCCAGCAGAGACGTTCCACCAGAGACATTCCACCAGAGACGTTCCACCAGAGACGTTCCACCAGAGACGTCCCAGCAGAGACGTTCCACCAGAGATGTTCCACCAGAGACGTTCCACCAGAGACGTCCCAGCAGAGACGTTCCACCAGAGACGTTCCACCAGAGACGTTCCATCAGAGACGTCCCAGCAGAGACGTCCCAGCAGAGACGTTCCACCAGAGACGTCCCAGCAGAGACGTTCCACCAGAGACGTTCCACCAGAGACGTTCCATCAGAGACGTCCCAGCAGAGATGTTCCATCAGAGACGTCCCAGCAGAGACGTCCCAGCAGAGACGTTCCACCAGAGACGTTCCACCAGAGACGGTCCACCAGAGACGTTCCATCAGAGACGTCTCAGCAGAGATGTTCCATCAGCGACGTCCCAGCAGAGACGTCCCAGCAGAGACGTTCCACCAGAGATGTTCCACCAGAGATGTTCCATCTGAGACGTCCCAGCAGAGACTTTCCACCAGAGACGTTCCACCAGAGACGTTCCACCAGAGACGTTCCACCAGAGACGTTCCACCAGAGACGGTCCACCAGAGACGTTCCATCAGAGACGTCCCAGCAGAGATGTTCCATCAGAGACGTCCCAGCAGAGACGTCCAAGCAGAGACGTTCCACCAGAGACGTTCCACCAGAAACGTTCCATCAGAGACGTTCCATCAGAGACGTTCCATCAGAGACGTTCCATTAGAGACGTCCCAGCAGAGACGTTCCATTAGAGACGTCCCAGCAGAGACGTTCCATCAGAGACGTCCCAGCAGAGATGTTCCACCAGAGACGGTCCACCAGAGACGTTCCATCAGAGATGACTCTGATGACTCCATTGTTTTCTGCACATCGTAGAACGAATCGGACGCGTATGATAAAAACTGTTGTTTACGCTAAGTGGCCTTTTTCAAATGATGTCATCAAGTATTGTGTTGAGGTTCCTTCAGAAATTGTTTTGTTTGTAAAGGTTCTACCGGGATGAGATCTAAATGTCAGCCGGGACAGAGACACCTCGGTACCGTGGAGGACCGGTTCTGCTTCTCCTTGCAGCGGCGCCATGAGAGGATTAATTCATGCAGGGCTTTAAAAGCCTTTTTATGTATCTTGACATTAATTTTAGAGGAGGCTGGCGGAGCGTCTGGTTCTGGTTCTGCACTGGACCGTGAACTCTGACTCCGTTTGGAACATTTGCTTTAAAGAATCATTCTCTTCAAATCAGACTGAAGGTGTTGAGTTTTAGAGTTCAGGGTTTATTCCAGGAGCAGGCGGCGCCGCTCCTCTGACGGGAACCAGGACCAGAGGACAACAGAATGACCTTGGCTCGTCCTCGTCTGTCCCCCCAGGCCTCTTTAGGGACCACCTTAAGGACTTTGGCTCATTCTGGTTACAGAGGACACAATGTTTGGGGATAATCTACATCACTGATTTAACGACGCCTACTGGAGTCTTATGAGAGACACTTATGTCCCATAAAATCCATGGACAAAGCTGTAAAATCAATGACCTGTTTTGTTACTCGATGAGAGGCTCATCTGTGAAAAGGTTGGACCTCTCTGGTTCTGAGCCCGCCTCCCCGAAGTATGAGCTCTGCTGTGTGGAAACCTCCATTGAATGTCTTCTCCTTCATCTTCTGTCTTTAAGAGTTCTGGGACGGGATTCACGCCAGGAGGATCTCCAACGAGGTTGTGGAGCGACGAATGATGAGCTCAGTAGGAAGCTGCCGAGAAACATAAAGAAGGTGACTGACGGAGTTTATCTCGTGATCAGACATTTCATCCGTCCGTCCATCCATCCTGCAGCCCATCCATCTGTCTATCCATGCATCATCCATCCATCCATCAATGCATCCATCCAACCATCCAACTGTCCATTCCATCCATCGTCATCCGTCCATCCATCTGTCCATCCATCTGGACAGCCATCGCAGGATAAGGAGGACATTCCGGACGTCCCTCTCCTCAGCAACACCCTCCAGTACATCTTGGAGGACCCTGAGGCGTTCCCAGGCCAGATTGGATCTATAGTCCCTCCAGAGAGTTCAGGGTCTACTTTAAGGTCTCCTCCCATTTGGATATTCCTGGAGAACCTCCAGAGGGAGGCGTCCTGATCAAGATCCTGATCAGATGATGAACCTCTTCAGACCTGAAGGAGCAGCAGCTTCACTTTGAGCTCCTCACCTGATAACTGAGGTTGAGTCCAGCCCCCCATGAGGAAGATTATTGCATCTGCTTATATCCTGGACCTCATTTTTCTGGGTCTCTATCCAGAACTCATGACCAGAGGTGAGGGTTTGAACCTGGATGGACCGGTAGATTGAGAACTTCTTCAGACTCAGCTGTCTCTTGACCACAGCGGACCGGTACCACACCATCACTACTGATGATGCTGAACCAGACCTCCTAGAGACAATAGTCCAAGTCTCCCAGCAAAGAACCATATCTCAGATTTGGAGGTTCTGACTTTCACACCAGTCCGCTTCACGGTCAGAACCAAACAAAACCCAGAGAAGAGGGAAAGGTTGGGAGGATGTGGTGAAGATCCTTGAAATGAGGGGAGAACCCGGACCCTTGACTGTGAACACCTCCCGCTCCTCTGAACTCTACAAGTCCGGATACCGGCTCACCACCGTCTCGGACTTTTCCAGAACATCGCGGCTGCTAATCTCAGAGGGCTATTAACGCTGGAGCGATTGGAATGCAGCCTTAATGTGGGGGAGTCGAGAGAGAACGGAGAAATAAAACCGACCAGGGGAAAAATTAATAGGAGGCAGGGCAGTGGAACTGATGGTCTTCTGTGAGGTTCTGGAGAGAATGAAGGCACCAAATATAGACGCTCGGTGGTTTGTGGCTCGGTTAGAGCGATTCCCTGAAAACCCTCTGAAGCCCACCATGAGAACCCGTACGGGGATTGTGGTTCTGGTTCTGAAGTGAATCTGCACATCCAGGCGAGGAGCGATTAAGTATTCTGCTCCATCCTCGTGAATCCATAATCATTAACATCTGCTCCAGCTTTCTTCATCGAACAGTTTCGCCCTGTGTGGTCCACTTATCCTCGTTAACTTCACTCGGGCCGAGTCAGCACAAAGACGGAAGGTGAGAGAAACAGAACAGCTGCAAACAGATAGAGAGAGAGAGGGGGGGGGCGAGGGAGAGAGAGAGAGGGGAGAGAGAGAGAGAAAGAGAGAGAGGGGAGAGAGAGAGAGAGAAGGGGAGGGAGAGAGAGAGGGGAGAGAGAGAGAGGGGAGAGAGAGAGAGAGAGAGAGAGAGAGAGGGGAGAGAGAGAGAGAAGGGGAGAGAGGGGAGAGAGAGAGAGAGAGAGAGAGAGGGGAGAGAGAGAGAGGGGAGAGAGAGAGAGAAAGAGAGAGAGGGGAGAGAGAGAGAGAGAAGGGGAGGGAGAGAGAGAGGGGAGAGAGAAAGAGAGAGAGGGGAGAGAGAGAGAGAGAAGGTGTTAAAGAAGAAAGAAAGTTAAAATAATAACTGAGGTTCGCTCTTCGTCCCAGGAAGTCATTCTTCAGCGGTTCTGTTCTGACCCATAGATTTGCTGTCTGCGTTCAGGATGTCTTGAAATAATATCTATAATTAGTTCTCTAAAATATTGATTAAAGCAAAGATGAAATAAGAACACAGCATTTAGTCGGACTGCTGAAATTAAAAACTCGTTAGAAATCTGGCCGACCTTGTCTTTAAAACGACCTCATCGCCGACGCATTAGAAAACATGAATGATGATGATGATGATGATGATGATTATTAATGATATATCATTGTCATTATTACTATTATTATTGTTATAATTATTAGTAGTAGAAGTGGGATCAGACACCATGAATGATGATGGTGATGAATATTATTGTTATTATTGTTGTTGTTGTTGTTGTTGTTGTTGTTGTTGTTGTTGTGTGAATGCAGATAGAATCAGATATAAGTATGTGTGAGTCTTTTGAGCACTCAGGTGTCCCCGTCTTCCTTCGTGGACCTGAGACGTTTTTGTTCACCTGTAAAAGCAGGAAGTCTGGTTTGTTGACAGAAGACAAGCCGTCACACGGTTTAAACTGAAACAACAAAAACAACATTCTTCATCACAAACGGCCGCCGTCGCCATCACCGCCGTCCTCATGACGTTTAAAACCAGAATATCGATTTGAGGGCTTTTTGTAAATTGTTCCGTGTCCATGTTGAAGTGGAGCACAAAGTAGTTTTTCTCACATCTGTCTGAACCTGAGACGCTTCTGCAGAACTATTATCTTCTTCTGAGACGGTTCCTCAAGTCACATTCACCAGAGGCTCTCTCTCTCTCTCTCTCTCTCTCTCTCTCTCTCTCTCTCTCTCTTGCTACATCTATTCCCTCTCTACATCTACTCTCTCTCTGTCTCTCTCTCTCTCTACATTTATTCTCTCTCTCTCTCTCTCTCTCTTTCTCTACATCTACTCTCTCTCTCTCTCTACATCTACTCTCTCTCTCTCTCTCTCTCTACATCTACTCTCTCTCTCTCTCTCTCTCTCTACATCTATTCTCTCTCTCTCTCTCTCTACATCAATTATCTCTCTACATCTACTCTCTCTTTCTCTCTACATTTACTCTCTCTCTCTCTCTCTCTCTCTCTCTACATCTACTCTCTCTCTCTCTCTCTCTACATCTACTCTCTCTCTCTCTCTCTTTACATCTACTCTCTCTCTCTCTCTCTCTCTCTCTCTACATGTACTCTCTCTCTCTCTCTCTCTCTCTACATCTATTCTCTCTCTTTTTGTCTCCCCCCTACAGATATAACTAGAAGACTATTTACTTCCTGGCGGGGTTGACGTTAATGTTGCACACATTTTCCTCTCTTCAGTGGGATTGCGGCTCTAATGAGGCTTTACCGATTCACCGCTGATGGTTCTGGTTCTGGAGGAATGTCAAATACCTCCACCGCGTTCTTGTGTTCCGTCATTACCGTCATTTGCGATCGTTCCCTCAGATTGGCTGGCGCAGAGTGGCGGCGGCGTGGAGTGGATGAAGACTGGCGTGAAGGTGTGAGGGCCTCGGAGTGAGTTTTCATGTCGAGCTTTTAGTGGGTCGGTTCTGGAGCGGCGGGTCTGTGAGAGCGGCCGGTCAGAACACACTCGTCTCCTGCACTGTAAAAAAATACATCCATTATGATGGAGGCTAGAAGAAAAGAGTCTCACGCTGAAAAGGTTAAAGTACGGATGAATAAACAGATACACTGTAAAACTTCACCAGGGATTTTTTTAAAATCAAGGAATGTTCTTGTGTAAGTTCATTTTAATGTTCAAAGAATTAACGGTAATTATTCACTTCTGACATTTAGGCAGTTTTCTGTTCCGCTATAAAAGTTGATATTTTCAATCATAATTTTACAGTGTAGAAAGCAGACGTTTACAGAAAGTTTAAGTTCATTCCTTCTTTCATTGGTCTTATCAGAAAGTTTATGATTATTGACGGTATTAAACGTCACCTTCATGTCTCAGTCTGACTTTACTGTATTTTACTGTAAATGACAGATGTTGTTTTACAGTGTGTGTAGGGGCGGAGTCTCTCCGAGATCATCTTCATGTTTCCTGAAGATGTTGATGTCGATGTTTTTCCTCCGCGTTCCCAGAATCCTCTCTGCCTCGCCAGATGGACCTGGCTGTCTAGAAAAGTGATGAAGGCGAGAGGAATTGCGAGGCCACGGAGAGACGGATGAGGAGGAGGAGGGAAGCAGCTCCTCACTAGTAGGAGAAGGAGAGATCGCTGATCCATGTGTGTGTACGTGTGTGTATATGTGTGTACGTGTGTGTATGTGTGTGTACGTGTGTGTATGTGTGTGTACGTGTGTGTATGTGTGTGTACGTGTGTGTATGTGTGTGTACGTGTGTGTATATGTGTGTACGTGTGTGTATATGTGTGTACGTGTGTGTATATGTGTGTACGTGTGTGTATATGTGTGTACGTGTGTGTGTATGTGTGTGTATATGTATATATGTGTGTAGATGTGTGTGTATGTGTGTACATGTGTGTACGTGTGTGTATATGTGTGTACGTGTGTACGTGTGTGTACGTGTGTGTACGTGTGTGTATGTGTGTGTACGTTTGTGTATATGTGTGTACGTGTGTGTGTATGTGTGTGTATATGTATATATGTGTGTAGATGTGTGTGTATGTGTGTGTACATGTGTGTACGTGTGTGTATATGTGTGTACGTGTGTACGTGTGTGTACGTGTGTGTATGTGTGTGTACGTTTGTGTATATGTGTGTACGTGTGTGTATATGTGTGTACGTGTGTGTATATGTGTGTACGTGTGTGTACGTGTGTGTACGTGTGTGTACGTGTGTGTACGTGTGTGTATGTGTGTGTACGTGTGTGTATATGTGTGTACGTGTGTGTATATGTGTGTACGTGTGTGTATGTGTGTGTACGTGTGTGTACATGTGTGTACGTGTGTGTATGTGTGTGTATGTGTGTGTACATGTGTGTATTTGTGTGGTCTTGTGTGTGTTTGTGTGTGTACGTGTGTGTGTTTGTTTATATGTGTTAGTGTGTGTGTTTGTGTGTGTATGTGTGTTTATACATGTGTGTGTACGTGTGTGTATATGTGTGTACGTGTGTGTATATGTGTGTACGTGTGTGTATATGTGTGTACGTGTGTGTGTATGTGTGTGTATATGTATATATGTGTGTAGATGTGTGTGTATTTGTGTGTACATGTGTGTACGTGTGTGTATATGTGTGTACGTGTGTACGTGTGTGTATATGTGTGTACATGTGTGTACGTGTGTGTACGTGTGTGTATATGTGTGTACGTGTGTGTACGTGTGTGTATATGTGTGTACGTGTGTGTATATGTGTGTGTACGTGTGTGTATATGTGTGTACGTGTGTGTATATGTTTGAGCATGTGTTTGTTTGTGTACGTGTGTGTGTTTGTGTGTATGTGTGTTTATATGTGTGTATGTGTGTATATATGTGTGTGTGTGTATATGTGTGAGTGTGTGTTTGTGTGTGTATATGTGTGTACGTGTGTGTATATGTGTGTACATGTGTGTATATGTGTGTATTTGTGTGAGTTTGTGTGTTTTTGTGTGTGTAGCTGTGTGTGTTTGTTTATATGTGTTAGTGTGTGTGTTTGTGTGTGTTTGGGTGTGTATGTGTGTGTGTTAACAAGTTCTGTCGTTTACTGGATTGTTCTCCATGTTCTGTGAGGACGGTTGGGTTCCTGAGGTTCAGGGCGGTCCAACGGGTCACACTGGGGGGGAGGGGCATCAGTCGGTCCGATCCCCAGTGACCCCCGACCGTGATCCGTGGGGGGGGGGGGGGGGGGGTGATCAGAGCCGAGCAGGTCTTCAGACTCTGTCGGCGTTGTTGCTCATATTCAGGAGGCCATGTTCTTCTCCTCCCTCAGAACATTCTAGGTCCATTTTCCTCCCTCAGAACATTCTAGGTCCATTCTCCTCCCTCAGAACATTCTAGGTCCATTCTCCTCCCTCAGAACATTCTAGGTCCATTCTCCTCCCTCAGAACATTCTAGGTCCATTCTCCTCCCTCAGAACATTCTAGGTCCATTCTCCTCCCTCAGAACATTCTAGGTCCATTTGCCTCCCTCAGAACATTCTAGGTCCATTTTCCTCCCTCAGAACATTCTAGGTCCATTCTCCTCCCTCAGAACATTCTAGGTCCATTCTCCTCCCTCAGAACATTCTAGGTCCATTCTCCTCCCTCAGAACATTCTAGGTCCATTCTCCTCCCTCAGAACATTCTAGGTCCATTCTCCTCCCTCAGAACATTCTAGGTCCATTCTCCTCCCTCAGAACATTCTAGGTCCATTCTCCTCCCTCAGAACATTCTAGGTCCATTTTCCTCCCTCAGAACATTCTAGGTCCATTTTCTTCCCTCAGAACATTCTAGGTCCATTCTCCTCCCTCAGAACATTCTAGGTCCATTTTCCTCCCTCAGAACATTCTAGGTCCATTCTCCTCCCTCAGAACATTCTAGGTCCATTCTCCTCCCTCAGAACATTCTAGGTCCATTTTCCTCCCTCAGAACATTCTAGGTCCATTCTCCTCCCTCAGAACATTCTAGGTCCATTCTCCTCCCTCAGAACATTCTAGGTCCATTCTCCTCCCTCAGAACATTCTAGGTCCATTCTCCTCCCTCAGAACATTCTAGGTCCATTCTCCTCCCTCAGAACATTCTAGGTCCATTCTCCTCCCTCAGAACATTCTAGGTCCATTCTCCTCCCTCAGTCCCGCTGATGAATTGGCGGTTTCTAAATCAGCTCTGATTTTCTCTCCCGGCGCCGAGAACGAGGAGAAAATGATATTGAAATAAATGACATTTTTCTACTTGATCAGAACCACAGTCTGGGTTTTCTCTACGCCTGGAGTCAATTACTCATTACACACAGCTATTGACCTTCTCCAACAGGAAGTTCACTGAATGTCTCGGCGAGGACGCTAATTGACAAGATGTCTCTTTTAATAGAAAAAGGTCCACATTTCCTCACAAGTTCATTATAAATTCAATATTGGACCCAGCAGCCGCTGAGAAAGGTTAGTGTAGACATCTGTACCTGCCGGGCCCGCACACAAGAACGCACCACCACCTGCTGACAGCGAGGCCCGTTAACGCTGAACTTTGAGTCCGTTTAACACCGACAGGTTCTTCTGAAAACTCTGCTCCACGTTCAGAACGTCGGTCCGGCAGCATGAGACGGCGGGACGCTCTCACGTCCTCAGAGCTCCATCAAGGTGGGTGGAGTCTCTACAGGTGATGTCATCATGGAGCACCTGAGTCCAACATTATGGGATGGTTTATAGGAGGCTCCACAAACAGGAGGAAGACCTGAGACGAGATGAAGGAGGACAGCAGCTCCGACCGTCACTCATCCTCAT
>JBBDHG010000571.1:140000-155000 GCA_037951165.1 Lophius americanus
ATTTCTTTAACGGAGATGTCGTTAATAAAAAACACGATCCAACTGTGAGACGGAGCGAAGTGGCGGTGAGTCCGTGGACCACTGGGGTCAAACTCAGGTCAAGAGGTTCTGCTGACGGATGACGCAAATGTTTGTGGCAGAAATATTAAAATGATTGATCTTAAAAATTATTATGCTAGCTAGTCCTAATGTTAATAAAGGCTTTACTTATTCTAACAGAGGAACTCCTCAGAACAGGAACTCTTCCTTCTCCTCCTCGCTCTTCCTCGCTCCTCCTCGCTCCTCCTCGCTCCTCCTCGCTCCTCCTCGCTCCTCCTCGCTCCTCCTCGCTCCTCTGCTGCGGATTCTCTCTCATCCCACCATGAGACTCAGATGAGAGAGGAACGTCAGCCCTTGTCAACTTCAGTCTTCGCCGCTCCCACGTTTTCTGTTCCCCATCAAAGAAGGAATAAATGTGGAAAAACTACATTCCAGCGCCGACCCCCCCGGCATCAACCCCCCGTCATATATCCCTCACAGGGCCGCCGGCAGAAAACATTGTAATTTCACGCTGCCAGGATGTCGTACGGCCCTCTGGAGGACCGCGACACGCTCCCAGCCTGCAGCGCCACGTTCTTCATCCAGCAGGTTGAAAGCAGAGACCGACTGAGGGACATTAAATTTAAAGCAGCGGCCCGGATTCTCCTCCATTTGATCTTCATCCTTTCTGTTTGCATCTGCGCTGAAACTAAGTGATATTATTTATGAAACGCAACAACACACCCGCTCCCGCAGCGCCTCGCCACTTCCTGTCATCAAATTAGCAGGAGCCGGAGACACTGAACTCAAAGGCGTCTGCTCTCAGGGACTCTCACTGTCACAATCTGAACACGGATCCGACTCTGATCACGGATTCGTGCCTCTGCAGCGGGGAATCACGGCGCCGCGGTGGCAGGAGTCAGGAGCCCACCGGCAGCCGACTCCGCTCCGTGTCCCCCGTTCCCATCAGAACTGTCAGAGGCCCAGAACCAACTCCGGGCTTCACAGCTACAACGTGACCCAGTCTGTGATCCGCCGCCTCGGCAGCCCCACGGGCCCGACCCAAGAACCAGCGCCGGATTCTCGGGTTTTTTTCACTGGAATCTTTCCTTCACTCCACGAGGAAAATCTTCCTGACATGAATTATCCTGTAGTATCGTTAGGATCCTCACCTGTAACCCTAAAACACCTGGAATCAGTTTTTATGTTTCCCGTTAGAAGGTAGTTTCTACTGCTCTTATTTTAAGTTCTGTCGGCCGAACTTAAACTACCAGCTGTCCGTTACATTATAACATCTATAGTTTTATTATTATGTTGTTTCAAAGTCAAAGCATATGTCATAATCCTCAACTACACAAAACAAAAAAATAAAAGACACTTCCTGGTCCGTCGTCACTGGAGGATTTTCTGGGCTTCTAGCTAATTGCTAAGTAGACAAGCTAACAGCTAAAGCTGAACCAATAAAATTCATGGGACCATCCCCGTCTGTCCCTAAGGACCTCCCTCCTCTGCCTCTAATCAACATCCTCCTCTGCCTCTAAGGACCATCCTTACAGCAGAGCTTCTCACCACCTTGCAGAAGATTCAGTTTTATTTTAATGCTTCCAGACGTCTGTTTCCTAGAAGTCCCCTCCTCTTATTTTCAATGGATTTGTCTCCACAGTGTCAGAACACTAATTACTATATTTAGGAATAATCCATTATGTGGCTGTGGGGGGGGGTTCGGGGGTCCTGCCACTCAGCGGTAGAGAGACAGGACCGTGGTACAGCGATGATGGATCTGTGCTGCCTCCCTCAGATGAACATCTTTACATTCCCACTTTGTGCCCTTTAATATTTTCCAGAGAGCCGATGACAAATGTGGAACATTTTCCTCCCCCGCCCCCCCGCCCCCCCCGATAACTAATTCATCCCTCCTCTCTCTCGCAGGTTCTTCATCTTATTGCTACTCCAGAAGTTCCACTCTTCATCTTGGCGAGGATGCGAGGACGTTTCTTCAGACGCCATCAGACGTGTGGTGGAGGAGGGGAAACCGTTCTTCCCTTGTTTGTGTTTTCAGATTAGGATCTAATTAGTTTCTAATCTTGGCTAATGTGAACACGAGTAAGCCGGCGTACTTCCTGACGCTGAATAATGTTCCTCAGATCAGAGAAGCACGGAGGCTGTGACTGGAGGCCAGAGGAGGGGAGCGCCTCCTCAGGCCCGTGTTCCTGAGACCGCGGGCCATATAGAACCCGGTCGGCGCCGTTCTTCATGCTAATGTCTGCTGACTGACTCTTTAGGATGAAGAAAAGATTTTGTTTCTTCTCCTGCATCTTCCTCATTAAGAAAGAGAATCTGTGCCGCTGCTTTAATCCTGACGCATCCGAGGATCCACCTCGGATCCACCTCAGCAGGTCCGGTCCGGACCCGAAGGACGGAGAGTCTGGATGGAGAGCCCATCCCTCAGACTGCAGACCGTCTACACTGTAAAAACTGGAGGCTTGAGTTTCTGACACTTTCAACAAAATGTGGATTTCATCAGCGTGAATCCACCTGCCCAAAGGTGTAGTTAAGCTCCGCCCACACACAAAACAAAGCTGGGGAAAGAGTGAAGGTCCCCTGATGGACCGGGCTCAGCGGGTTCTTCTGGATCAGGCAGCTGGGGAGAAGGTCCGGATGTGATTGAGGTCCACCCGACAACCTTCTCCGGCTCTGTGTCGTCTTTAACCTTTAAATCTTCTTTAGACTTTGAGGTTAAAGTTCAAACCAGAGACGGCGTGAACTTTAGATTTACCCACCGCAGTCCTGGAACTTCTACACTTCTGGGTTAAACTTCTACTCAGGAGGGAGTTCTGGGTAAAGGCCCGGTATTTAACGCCTTTACAGTCCAGCGAAGTCTGGAGAAACACTGTAAAAAATGTCCGTAAAAGAAAAAAAAAGTTTATAAAAACTAAAGACCCCCAGAATGCGAGACGTGGTCTGAGTGTGAGACCAGATCCTGGTCCGGTCTGAAATTCTGCCGGGCTGACGTTGGAGCTGAAGAAACGACGTGAGCCGTAACATCTGACCTGCTGCTCCTCATCTCCTCGCCGACGTCGCCCAACTGAAGGTACGGCGGGGGACGGGTTCCG
Source organism: Lophius americanus (assembly GCA_037951165.1). Taxonomy (NCBI): domain Eukaryota; kingdom Metazoa; phylum Chordata; class Actinopteri; order Lophiiformes; family Lophiidae; genus Lophius; species Lophius americanus. Next base: position 143,132 of record JBBDHG010000571.1, read on the forward strand.
ACGGGTCTACATGTCGTAGTGTCCTTGAAGAAGACCCCGATCCAGTCTGCTCCCCGGGCGCGTCATAGGCCCCGCCCACTGCTCCTTCAAGGACGGTCGGAGTGATTTCAGATGTTTCCCAGTGTAAGACTGTAAGTGATTGTTGTAGGATGAATCTTTATTAGCAGCAGACATTCTTCAAGGTCACGCTGGCCGGCGCCGGACGACCCGCTGCCAACGTTCCATCACTGATGGTCTCTGCAGATGTTGGACCTCCTGACAGTCCGGAGACGTGGGCGCCCAGGCGTCCTCTGCATTATGCTACAAACTGATGCCCTCTGTCGGGCAGCGGAGCCGCTGCGATGATGGTGACCCGGTTATGAGAGGGGATGATGTCATTCCCTCAAACGGCGTCATTATTCACTGTGAAGAATCACTAAATGGACCTTCTCTGCGGGCGGAGGTGTGACTGATGTTCCGGCGGAGGTCTGGCTCCTCCATTTGTTTATTAAATGTGTTCTGTTCTCCCGGTCCGGGCCGCCGACGGTGCCAGAACTCCACACCTCCTGCTTTTTCTAATGCGGTTTGGGTGGATAATTGGATAACACGGGTTTATCATCAGCCGGCGCTGCTTTTCAGGAGCGATCCAATCTCCCATCCCGCTGAAGGGAAGCCATTATTCTAAACCGGGCCTTGATCCTCAGGTCACCTCTGCGCAGAAATGCAGAACCGGGTTCCCCCAGAATCCCATCAGCCTCTAACCTCGTTAGGAGCCAATCTGGATTAGTGGGCTATAATCCATAATCAGCCATATCCTCGCCGCGGCGCCGGCGCCGGCCTCGCCGGCGAGGATGTGGCCTCGCCGGACCGTTTGCCTTCTATCTGCGAACATCACAACGCCGTCAGAACCCGCCTACCTGCACAGAATCTCAGCCTGTCACAAACGACATCTGTGGGTCGGATCTCTCAGCAGAACCTCTTTTCTAATGTCTCCGTTCATATTCATGTTTAAATAAGCAGCTTCTGTCCTGTGGGCCCGCCGACCCGGCGCTGTTCTGTTCATGGACGGGTTGGGTTTTTTGGACTCTACAATCCATCAGATAATTCTGACAGAATCATTCTGGAACATTTTATGATTTATAATTTACAGTAAAGTATCGGGTTCAAACAAACATCGATGAATGATTCCCTTCAGAACCAGACTTCTGAGCAGCAGGTGAACAGAACCTCAGACCCGACATCCCGGTTCTTCATCTACCAAAAAAAGAAAGAAGAAGATAGAAAATAAATGAATGTCACAGAATCAAATATAATAATCATAATAAATAATATAATTTAAAACAATAGATTTGGACGTAATAGAAAAGAATAGAAAATAATAGAATAGAAGAGACTAGAATAGAAAAGAATAGAATAGAATAGACTAGAAAAGAATAGAATAGAAGAGACTAGAATAGAAAAGAATAGAATAGAAGAGACTAGAATAGAAAAGAATAGAATAGAATAGACTAGAAAAGAATAGAATAGAAGAGACTAGAATAGAAAAGAATAGAATAGAATAGACTAGAAAAGAATAGAATAGAAGAGACTAGAATAGAAAAGAATAGAATAGAATAGACTAGAAAAGAATAGAATAGAAGAGACTAGAATAGAAAAGAATAGAATAGAATAGACTAGAAAAGAATAGAATAGAATAGACTAGAAAAGAATAGAATAGAAGAGACTAGAATAGAAAAGAATAGAATAGAAGAGACTATAATAGAAAAGAATAGAATAGAATAGACTAGAAAAGAATAGAATAGAATAGACTAGAAAAGAATAGAATAGAAGAGACTAGAATAGAAAAGAATAGAATAGAATAGACTAGAAAAGAATAGAATAGAATAGACTAGAAAAGAATAGAATAGAAGAGACTAGAATAGAAAAGAATAGAATAGAAGAGACTATAATAGAAAAGAATAGAATAGAATAGACTAGAAAAGAATAGAATAGAATAGACTAGAAAAGAATAGAATAGAAGAGACTAGAATAGAATAGAATAAAACACAATAGAACAGAACAGAACAGAATAGAACAGAATAGATCTCCGTCTGTATAAATATACAAAAAAAAAGTTGTACCAAAAATAAATGTTAATATCCCGAAGCCGGTCTTGAAGGGAAGAAGATAAAATCCTAAAAAATGCATCGTTCTAAAGGAGAACAGGTGCTGCTCTCTTGGACCGGCCTCAAGAACTCCTCAGGTGGAACTTCTGGATCACGTTTGGGCTTTTCCATCATCAGTCCGGCGTGACGCGACCTCAGACAGAGACCGCGCCGGAAGAAGGTCACATCTGCCGTAACTCCGTCCCGCGTCTTCCGCCCGTCTTCTTCAACTACCGGTTACTGACGGATGAACGTGAACGAAGACGCAGGTGTTCCTGCGTCGGTCCAGAAGGTCCCCGAGGTTCTTCTCCGCAGAGATCGGGCCCAGACGCTCGCCGCATGGAGCGAAGCGCATGAATAAAGAGGAGGGCCTTCGGAGAGACGTACGAGACCCAGCAGAGACATCTGCGTCCCTCCGAGGTTTAAATGTGTTGTTGGGCCTTTCATTTTTAGAGCTGCAGCTCCCGGCGGGCCTGAAGGCCCGTGATTCTGTTTGTGTGCGACCGAGACAAAATAAGTCACTGTCAGGAACCAACCGCCGCCGCCACGCTCTCTCCTACCTGAATAATCCGCACACCTCATTTAACATTTCTCTCAACAAACTTTTACCGCTGCGATGGGGCGAAGGAGCGTTCCTCGGGGAGTTCTTACGGCGCCGGCCCGCGGACAGGAAACCGTTCAAAGAACCGAACCTGATTTGTTTACAAGTGGAAGCCGTCCTACATGGGAAAAAAACAAAGAAACGGATCGAGGTTTTGCTTTGAGCTCGTCTGCAGGTGAACCACAGAAGAAGAAGTCTGAGTGGTCATTAATCAGACGGAACCTTTTCAGCCCAAACCAACAGAACCAGCTGGGTTTTACTCTTACCTGTAAAAACCACAGGAGTCAGTAAACTCTGTCGGATCAGATGGACCCGTTTAAAGTTCCACTTTAGTTCTGTTCCAAAGAAATCTTATATCCATGATTGTGTAAAGACACTTTCATCTCCATGTCAAAGAAACAGATGGGTGGATGATGGATGGATGATGGGTGGATGATGGATGGATGATGGAGGGATGATGGAGGGATGATGGATGATGGATGATGGATGATGGATGGATGGATGGATGGATGGATGGATGGATGGATGATGGAGGGATGATGGATGATGGATGATGGATGATGGATGGATGATGGATGGATGATGGATGGATGATGGATGGATGGATGGATGGATGATGGAGGGATGATGGATGATGGATGATGGATGATGGATGGATGATGAATGGATGATGGATGATGGATGATGGATGGATGATGGATGGATGATGGATGGATGATGGATGGATGATGGATGGATGGATGGATGGATGGATGATGGAGGGATGATGGATGATGGATGATGGATGATGGATGGATGATGGATGGATGATGGATGATGGATGATGGATGGATGATGGATGGATGATGGATGGATGATGGATGGATGATGGATGGATGGATGGATGGATGGATGATGGAGGGATGATGGATGATGGATGATGGATGGATGATGGATGGATGATGGATGGATGATGGATGGATGATGGATGGATGATGGATGGATGATGGATGGATGGAGGGATGATGGATGATGGATGATGGATGGATGATGGATGGATGATGGATGGATGATGGATGGATGATGGATGGATGATGGATGGATGGATGGATGGATGATGGGGGGATGATGGATGATGGATGGATAAATGAATGGATGGACCGATGAATGGATGGATGATGGATGGATGATGGAGGGATGATGGATGGATGATGGATGGATGATGGATGGATGATGGATGGATGATGGATGGATGGATGGATGGATGATGGAGGGATGATGGATGATGGATGATGGATGGATGATGGATGATGGATGATGGATGGATGATGGATGGATGATGGATGGATGATGGATGGATGATGGATGGATGGAGGGATGATGGATGATGGATGATGGATGATGGATGGATGATGGATGGATGATGGATGGATGATGGATGGATGATGGATGGATGATGGATGGATGGATGGATGGATGATGGGGGGATGATGGATGATGGATGGATAAATGAATGGATGGACCGATGAATGGATGGATGATGGATGGATGATGGATGGATGATGGATGGATGATGGATGGATGATGGATGGATGGATGGATGGATGATGGGGGGATGATGGATGATGGATGGATAAATGAATGGATGGACCGATGAATGGATGGATGATGGATGGATGATGGATGGATGATGGATGGATGATGGATGGATGGATGGGTGGATGATGGATGGATGATGGATGGATGGATGGATGGATGATGGATGGATGATGGATGGATGATGGATGGATGATGAAGGGATGATGGATGATGGATGATGGATGATGGATGGATGATGGATGGATGATGGATGGATGATGGAGGGATGATGGATGATGGATGATGGATGATGGATGGATGATGGATGGATGATGGATGATGGATGATGGATGGATGATGGATGGATGATGGATGGATGATGGATGGATGATGGATGGATGATGGATGGATGATGGAGGGATGATGGATGATGGATGATGGATGATGGATGGATGATGGATGGATGATGGATGATGGATGGATGATGGATGGATGATGGATGGATGATGGATGGATGATGGATGGATGGATGGATGGATGGATGATGGAGGGATGATGGATGATGGATGATGGATGGATGATGGATGATGGATGATGGATGGATGATGGATGGATGATGGATGGATGATGGATGGATGATGGATGGATGGAGGGATGATGGATGATGGATGATGGATGATGGATGGATGATGGATGGATGATGGATGGATGATGGATGGATGATGGATGGATGATGGATGGATGGATGGATGGATGATGGGGGGATGATGGATGATGGATGGATAAATGAATGGATGGACCGATGAATGGATGGATGATGGATGGATGATGGAGGGATGATGGATGGATGATGGATGGATGATGGATGGATGGATGGATGGATGATGGAGGGATGATGGATGATGGATGATGGATGATGGATGGATGATGGATGGATGATGGATGGATGATGGATGGATGATGGAGGGATGATGGATGACGGAGGGATGATGGATGATGGATGGATAAATGAATGGATGGACTGATGAATGGATGGATGATGGATGATGGATGATGGATGATGATGGATGGATGATGGATGGACCGATGAATGGATAAATGAATAAATGAATGATGGATGAATGATGGATGATGGATGGATGATGGTTGATGGATGATGGATGATGGATTATGGATGATGGATGATGGATGGATGATGGATGGATGATGGATGGATGATGGAGGGATGATGGATGATGGATGATGGAGGGATGATGGAGGGATGATGGATGATGGATGGATGATGGATGGATGATGGAGGGATGATATAGGGGTGATGGATGATGGATGATGGATGATGGATGGATGATGGATGGATGATGGATGGATGATGGAGGGATGATGGATGGATGGATGGATGGATGATGGAGGGATGATGGATGATGGATGGATAAATGAATGGATGGACCGATGAATGGATGGATGATGGATGGATGATGGATGGATGATGGAGGGATGATGGATGATGGATGGATAATTGAATGGATGGACCGATGAATGATGGATGGATGATGGATGATGGATGGATGATGGAGGGATGATGGATGATGGATGGATGATGGAGGGATGATGGATGATGGATGGATAAATATATGGATGGACTGATGAATGGATGGATGATGGATGATGGATGGATGATGGATGGATGATGGAGGGATGATGGAGGGATGATGGATGATGGATGGACCGATGAATGGATAAATGAATAAATGAATGATGGATGAATGATGGATGATGGATGGATGATGGATGATGGATGGAGAATGGATGGATGATGGATGGATGATGGATGGATGATGGATGGATGATGGATGGATGGATGGATGGATGATGGGGGATGATGGATGATGGATGGATAAATGAATGGTTGGACCGATGAATGGATAGATGATGGGTGATGGATGGATGATAGATGATGGATGGATGATGGATGGATCATGGATAGATGATGGAGGGATGATGGATGATGGATGGACCGATGAATGGATAAACGAATAAATGAATGATGGATGGATGATGGACGGATTAATGAATGGATGGGCCGATGAATGGATGGATGATTGAAGGATGATGGATGATGGATGGATGATGGAGGGATGATGGATGATGGATGGATAAATGAATGGATGGACCGATGAATGGATGGATGATGGATAGATGATGGAGGGATGATGGAGGGATGATGGATGATGGATGGACCGATGAATAGATAAATGAATAAATGAATGATGGATGAATAGATGGATGGGTTGCTGAACTGAATAGGTAATTCCTTATTTGGACAGAAAACTAATCACCTTTTTTTAGAGCTCGTAGGTTCCGGTCCACCTCAGAAGACATCCAGAACTTCAGCACAAACAGAATAAGTGAGTTGAGGTTCTGATTGATTGATAACTTCAGTTCTTTAAAGTTTATTCAACTTTAAGAAGATCATTCAAGTCGTTGTCCGGACCTGGAGGTCCCGGGCGGGGAGAGATGGAGGAGGTCTTTATTTGTACTCGCGTTCTGAATAATCGGACCGCAGGGCTTTCTGCTGTTTGGACTCATATCTCACGGCTCAACGAGACATCTCCAGCCTTATAAATACTGCTCTTAATGTCCCACCTGAGACTCCTCCTCTCCCCCCGGCGCTGATCCACACGTGCTCTGCGATAAAATGATGAATCGATAGAAGCTGTTTATCGGTCCTGTGTGGACTCGTTAATATTCCGGGCCTTGAGATTTTCTCAGGCACAGCTGGGTCTTCTGCTGGGATGAAAACTTCAACCTGGTCCAGCATCTGTGGGATGTTCTGGACCAACAAGTCTGATCCACGAAGTTTTTAAATGTAATCGTTTATAGTTTTTAAATATAATCGTTTGTACAGTTTTTAAATGTAATCGTTCATAGTTTTTAAATGTAATCGTTTAGACAGTTTTTAAATGTAATCGTTTATACAGTTTTTAAATGTAATCGTTCATAGTTTTTAAATGTAATCGTTTATAGTTTTTAAATATAATCGTTTGGACAGTTTTTAAATGTAATCGTTTAGACAGTTTTTAAATGTAATCGTTTATACAGTTTTTAAATGTAATCGTTCATAGTTTTTAAATGTAATCGTTTATAGTTTTTAAATATAATCGTTTGGACAGTTTTTAAATGTAATCGTTTAGACAGTTTTTAAATGTAATCGTTTATAGTTTTTAAATATAATCGTTTGGACAGTTTTTAAATGTAATCGTTTATACAGTTTTTAAATGTAATCGTTCATAGTTTTTAAATGTAATCGTTTATAGTTTTTAAATATAATCGTTTGTACAGTTTTTAAATGTAATCGTTTATACAGTTTTTAAATGTAATCGTTTATAGTTTTTAAATATAATCGTTTGGACAATTTTTAAAATGTAATCGTTTATACAGTTTTTAAATGTAATCGTTTATAGTTTTTAAATGTAATCGTTTAGACAGTTTTTAAATGTAATCGTTTAGACAGTTTTTAAATGAAATCGTTTAGACAGTTTTTTAAATGTTTTCGTTTAGACAGTTTTTAAATGTAATCATTTGTACAGTTTTTAAATTTAATCGTTTGGAGAGTTTTTAAATGTAATCGTTTATACAGTATTTAAATGTAATCGTTTATAGTTTTTAAATGTAATCGTTAAGACAGTTTTTAAATGTAATCGTTTGTACAGTTTTTAAATTAAATCGTTTGGACAGTTTTTAAATGTAATCGTTTGTACAGTTTTTAAATGTAATCGTTTGTACAGTTTTTAAATCTAATCGTTTATACAGTATTTAAATGTAATCGTTTATAGTTTTTAAATGTAATCGTTTGTAAAGTTTTTAAATGTAATCTTTTGGACAGTTTTTAAATGTAATCGTTTAGACAGTTTTTAAATGTAATCGTTTAGACAGTTTTTAAATGTAATCGTTTGTACAGTTTTTAAATGTAATCGTTTGTACAGTTTTTAAATGTAATCGTTTAGACAGTTTTTAAATGTAATCGTTTAGACAGTTTTTAAATGTAATCGTTTAGACAGTTTTTAAATGTAATCGTTTGTACAGTTTTTAAATGTAATCGTTTGTACAGTTTTTAAATGTAATCGTTTAGACAGTTTTTAAATGTAATCGTTTAGACAGTTTTTAAATGTTATCGTTTAGACAGTTTTTAAATGTTATCGTTTAGACAGTTTTTAAATGTAATCGTTTAGACAGTTTTTAAATGTAATCGTTTGGACAGTTTTTAAATGTAATCGTTTAGACAGTTTTTAAATGTTATCGTTTAGACAGTTTTTAAATGTAATCGTTTATAGTTTTTAAATGTAATCGTTTAGACAGTTTTTAAATGTAATCGTTTAGACAGTTTTTAAATGAAATCGTTTAGACAGTTTTTTAAATGTTTTCGTTTAGACAGTTTTTAAATGTAATCATTTGTACAGTTTTTAAATTTAATCGTTTGGAGAGTTTTTAAATGTAATCGTTTATACAGTATTTAAATGTAATCGTTTATAGTTTTTAAATGTAATCGTTAAGACAGTTTTTAAATGTAATCGTTTGTACAGTTTTTAAATTAAATCGTTTGGACAGTTTTTAAATGTAATCGTTTGTACAGTTTTTAAATGTAATCGTTTGTACAGTTTTTAAATCTAATCGTTTATACAGTATTTAAATGTAATCGTTTATAGTTTTTAAATGTAATCGTTTGTAAAGTTTTTAAATGTAATCTTTTGGACAGTTTTTAAATGTAATCGTTTAGACAGTTTTTAAATGTAATCGTTTAGACAGTTTTTAAATGTAATCGTTTGTACAGTTTTTAAATGTAATCGTTTGTACAGTTTTTAAATGTAATCGTTTAGACAGTTTTTAAATGTAATCGTTTAGACAGTTTTTAAATGTAATCGTTTAGACAGTTTTTAAATGTAATCGTTTGTACAGTTTTTAAATGTAATCGTTTGTACAGTTTTTAAATGTAATCGTTTAGACAGTTTTTAAATGTAATCGTTTAGACAGTTTTTAAATGTTATCGTTTAGACAGTTTTTAAATGTTATCGTTTAGACAGTTTTTAAATGTAATCGTTTAGACAGTTTTTAAATGTAATCGTTTGGACAGTTTTTAAATGTAATCGTTTAGACAGTTTTTAAATGTTATCGTTTAGACAGTTTTTAAATGTAATCGTTAAGACAGTTTTTAAATGTAATCGTTTATAGTTTTTAAATGTAATCGTTAAGACAGTTTTTAAATGTAATCGTTTAGACAGTTTTTAAATGTAATCGTTTATACAGTTTTTAAATGTAATCGTTTGTACAGTTTTTAAATGTAATCGTTTAGACAGTTTTTAAATGTTATTGTTTAGACAGTTTTTAAATGTAATCGTTTAGACAGTTTTTAAATGTAATCGTTTGGACAGTTTTTAAATGTAATCATTTAGACAGTTTTTAAATGTAATTGTTTATACAGTTTTTAAATGTAATCGTTTGTACAGTTTTTAAATGTAATCGTTTAGACAGTTTTTAAATGTAATCATTTATACAGTTTTTAAATGTAATCGTTAAGAAAGTTTTTAAATGTAATCGTTTGTACAGTTTTTAAATGTAATTGTTTAGACAGTTTTTAAATGTAATCGTTAAGACAGTTTTTAAATGTAATCGTTTGTACAGTTTTTAAATGTAATCGTTTGTACAGTTTTTAAATGTAATCGTTTGTACAGTTTTTAAATGTAATCGTTTAGCCCGTTTTTAAATGTAATCGTTTAGACAGTTTTTAAATGTAATCGTTTAGACAGTTTTTAAATGTAATCGTTTGGACAGTTTTTAAATGTAATCATTTAGACAGTTTTTAAATGTAATCGTTTATACAGTTTTTAAATGTAATCGTTTGTACAGTTTTTAAATGTAATCGTTTAGACAGTTTTTAAATTTAATCATTTATACAGTTTTTAAATGTAATCGTTTGGACAGTTTTTAAATGTAATCGTTTGGACAGTTTTTAAATGTAATCGTTTAGACAGTTTTTAAATGTAATCGTTTGGACAGTTTTTAAATGTAATCGTTTGGACAGTTTTTAAATGTAATCGTTTAGACAGTTTTTAAATGTAATCGTTTGGACAGTTTTTAAATGTAATCGTTTGGACAGTTTTTAAATGTAATCGTTTAGACAGTTTTTAAATGTAATCGTTTAGACAGTTTTTAAATGTAATCGTTTATACAGTTTTTAAACGTAATCGTTTAGACAGTTTTTAAATGTAATCATTTATACAGTTTTTAAATGTAATCGTTAAGAAAGTTTTTAAATGTAATCGTTTGTACAGTTTTTAAATGTAATTGTTTAGACAGTTTTTAAATGTAATCGTTAAGACAGTTTTTAAATGTAATCGTTTGTACAGTTTTTAAATGTAATCGTTTGTACAGTTTTTAAATGTAATCGTTTAGCCCGTTTTTAAATGTAATCGTTTAGACAGTTTTTAAATGTAATCGTTTAGACAGTTTTTAAATGTAATCGTTTGGACAGATTTTAAATGTAATCATTTAGACAGTTTTTAAATGTAATCGTTTATACAGTTTTTAAATGTAATCGTTTGTACAGTTTTTAAATGTAATCGTTTAGACAGTTTTTAAATTTAATCATTTATACAGTTTTTAAATGTAATCGTTTGGACAGTTTTTAAATGTAATCGTTTGGACAGTTTTTAAATGTAATCGTTTAGACAGTTTTTAAATGTAATCGTTTGGACAGTTTTTAAATGTAATCGTTTGGACAGTTTTTAAATGTAATCGTTTAGACAGTTTTTAAATGTAATCGTTTGGACAGTTTTTAAATGTAATCGTTTGGACAGTTTTTAAATGTAATCGTTTAGACAGTTTTTAAATGTAATCGTTTAGACAGTTTTTAAATGTAATCGTTTATACAGTTTTTAAATGTAATCGTTTAGACAGTTTTTAAATGTAATCATTTATACAGTTTTTAAATGTAATCGTTAAGACAGTTTTTAAAATGTAATCGTTTGTACAGTTTTTAAATGTAATCGTTTGTACAGTTTTTAAATGTAATCGTTTAGCCCGTTTTTAAATGTAATCGTTTAGACAGTTTTTAAATGTAATCGTTTAGACAGTTTTTAAATGTAATCGTTTGGACAGATTTTAAATGTAATCATTTAGACAGTTTTTAAATGTAATCGTTTATACAGTTTTTAAATGTAATCGTTTGTACAGTTTTTAAATGTAATCGTTTGTACAGTTTTTAAATTTAATCATTTATACAGTTTTTAAATGTAATCGTTTGGACAGTTTTTAAATGTAATCGTTTGGACAGTTTTTAAATGTAATCGTTTAGACAGTTTTTAAATGTAATCGTTTGGACAGTTTTTAAATGTAATCGTTTGGACAGTTTTTAAATGTAATCGTTTAGACAGTTTTTAAATGTAATCGTTTGGACAGTTTTTAAATGTAATCGTTTGGACAGTTTTTAAATGTAATCGTTTAGACAGTTTTTAAATGTAATCGTTTAGACAGTTTTTAAATGTAATCGTTTATACAGTTTTTAAATGTAATCGTTCATAGGTTGTTTTTAGTT